>CAUYSK010069956.1:0-16819 GCA_963575035.1 Avahi laniger | reverse complement strand
TTTTTTTTCTTCCTCTTCTCTGTTTTAGTTTAAATAAATATTGGAAAATGTCTACTGCTTTAAAAGATTTCTTCACTTTTTCCATTAATTTTTTCTGGAAAATAAAAAGATTGTTGATTTTGTTTCTGAATTTCGTTTCTCTATACTTTCATTTCTCATACTTTAACATATCATGCTCTGGACAGAAATGTAGAAATATTATTTGTCCTATGTATAATATGTACAAAAATTTAGAGGATTTTCTTTATATATTTGTGAAAATCTAATAAATTATTATGTATAATATTTTGAAAATCTTACGTATTAATATTATGTAATCCAATCATTTCTTTATTAGCTAAAAAATTCATTTAACGATTATTTGCTTGACTCAATTTGATAGCCGATGAAGTTAGTTTCACCAAAGAATGTGTATTTTTTAGACAGAGACTAGTTACCATAAATTATTTCATTAATACTAATGCAATTAGTAAGATAATAATAATTGTTATTATCATTATAAAATTCATACCTTATTATCTAATTCCCTTCCCTATACTAATCTACTTTCTCTGAAAAGTATTTGCATTCTGAAATATTGTGGATCAAAATTAAAATCTTTTATTAAATAATAAAATAATTTTGGATTGAGTATATTTTAGAAGTGATATCTGGCTATTGAAAACCACTATATGCGAAGAGGAAGAAAAAAATCAACAAGAAAATTGAAAGGAGGCTTAGAAGTCACTGCATTCTCGGGAGAAATTCTTTCTGAATCATCTAAAACACATGTCATTTGACTCTTCTACTCATCTGTTAATAAATGGCTGACTGTTCTGCCAAATTGCCCAACTTCTTGTTGGACACTTCTAGACTTACAAATTCTCTCTAAAACTAAAGAAATAGCAACTTTTCATTAGCGTCTAGCCATTTTTCCTGAGGATGAAGGTGAAATATACCCCTGGATCTTCCTTAGAAAAGTTTTTCAAGTATTTGAAGGGTATTTTCATCTCCTTCTAAATTTTCTCCTTTTTAAGGTAAACACCACTAGACTCTTCAACATACCTCTTATTTCCTGTCTTTAAATATAAAGGTTTAGTATTTCAATAAGGTTAGTAATTTAAGATACTTGACAGTCTCCCCTGATTATTGCTATCTGCATTTGAATCCTCCAATCTCCATACACTATACATGTTCATAAGTCTCTCTTTGAAACTTGGTTAACTGGACCCACTTTTAAATCACTTTTTCTTTATTCTGGCATTTTCCAAGAAAATTTGATGATCATGCCTTTTATGTCAAAGACTGATTAAAATAAGAAAACAAAGATTTTACTTCAGATTTAAATTGATGTAATAATTCACTTTTATTTTTCAACAGAATAGTTCAATTGCTGTGGAATTTTTTTGTTTTACTCTCTTTCACTTCATCTTTCTTCATTCTATTCACAAATGGTATCAGGATATAATTTGTAAAATTATTTATAAAAAATCTGAATGTTACAGTTTATGACATTCCCTTTAAACACCAGCTTTGTGCATACCTAAACAAAAAGTGAAGAAATTTGTTAGGGACATGTCTTATTCCTTGAATAATGCAATATGTTACCAGGTAATGACTGATTATTTTCAGATTATCTGAAATCCACCATTTTAAAAAGTGTAAAATCTTGTCACCTGAAGTATTTTTTATCGTAAGTTTTGTTTCTTAGTTTCTGAAAGACTTAATCAGTAACCACATTAGTAATTCTTGCAACACCTTATGTTGTAATAGAAAAGTAAAACGTATTGGAAGTATCTGAGGGGATCTGACACCTACCTAGAACTGAATTTATCCCTTCTAAAATGATTTCCCCTACTATTTCTACCTTAAAATTCTGTTTGAGAAAATTGAAGTGGAATAGGAATTAAGCAATTGTGTCTTTTTTCTTTTATCTATTAATTCCACATCCTGTTCTGCAATCTGTGGGACCTCTAATTTTTGTATTCATTCATTTATTGTATTGCGGGTGTTTTATGTATTGAAATTCAAAAAATTAATAAATACATAAGACTTATGGGTGTTTCCCATATTCATTAACCATTGTACATGCTTTTATGTAATATTTTATTTTTGTTTAAGAATATTTTTTATATCACAAAAGGATTTTCCCTCTTTTGAATTAAAGCTCAATTGTTAGAGTTCCCTATATTATTTGAGTTAAATTCTTGTTTTATAATATTATTATTGTTTTATTTTTCTTTTGGTACTTGACTTCTTTCACTTTGTATGAGTCAAAGCAAAGAAAGAGAAGATCCAGGTCTAAATATCCAACACCTTTATTATTTCAAGTCAAAAAGAGAATGTCTCCAGAACATCTATTTTGGACATCAGAACAATCAATATTACCGTAACGAGAAATCATTTACAAACCTGCACATCCAGGGAGAGAAGGGAATAAAACTATTCCCTTTTCATCAGAGCAACAAGCAAGCCCAAAGACAGGAGGGTGAAATACTCAAGCATATATGAGGGAAATCAAAGCATCTTATTATTACATAGAGTATGAAGAAGAATTGGTAGAAAATGAAGCTAAATTATTTAACTCTAATCTCTTCTCTTGTCTGGGAAAGTACTGTATGGAGAATTCTAAAGTATTATAAACTTTTATGTCTTCATATTGAAAAAAGGAACTTTCATTCAGGTAAAAAAATAATATAGAAAATATGTTTTTAAAATTTCATTTAATTTTTGAAGATATAATAAAACAGAAATAGCATTTAAAAAGCTATTGCAATTTTTTTATTTTATTTTTTTATTATTCCAAGGTATTGTGAGGGTACAAACATTCTAGTTACACTTTATGTCTTTGCCTTACCCAAATGCAGGTTAAAGGCGTGCCCTTCCCTCCCTTTAGTGCTCCCCGTGTCCTTTAGTTGTAGATTTGCCCCCTCATCCCCCTAATCCCTGGAGAGTATTTCTGCCATGTGATCACCCTAGTGTTGATCAGTTAGTACCAATGTGATGGCGAGTACAAATGGATCTCGTTCTGCTCTTGTGGTGCCTCACTTTGGATGATGGGCCTAAATTTAGTCCAGGAAAGTATAAGAGGTACTAAATCATCGTCATTTCTTATGATTGAGTAATATTCCATTGTAAACATATACCAAATTTTGGTAATCCACTCATGGATTGACGGGCACTTGGGTTGTTTCCACATTCTTGCAATAGTGAATTGCGCTGCCATGAACATTCGAGTGCAGATGTCTTTATAGTAGAATGTTTTGTGTTCTTTTGGGTAGATGCCTAATAGCGCTATACCACTGCTACCAGCACTGCTTTCACAGCAGTGGTGTAAGGTGGCTGCAGAATGGGAGTGTCCTCACCATTTATCCCCCACTTGACACTGCACCTTATAGTTTATAAAACTCCTTTTTGCCCAAGATCTCACATGGTCCTCATGTCACATTTCCAGAGGAGAAACGAGGAGCTCAACAGAACAGGTGAACAACTTGCCCAAGGAATGGAAGGAGCCAGGATGAGCACCTGGCCTCTTGACCCCCCACTGTGGTGTTTTGCCCACTAATCTGAAGCCAGGGAGGGCCATGGCAAGGCTGGAAACCATCTTTGCTGACTATTTGCTGTGAGGCACCTATTTTTTGTTTTGTCTTAATTTGTTTTGTTTTTTTTATTATCTTTTTAGATTTCCAAACAGCATGAACCAATTCTTTGGTAAAATGCAATAAAACAGAATTACCAGAAGAGTGAAAATAAAGACATAAATTATTTTTTAATTGTTTTTATTATTAAATTTAATAGAAATTATCAAATTACTATAAAAATTTTGAAACTCTTGTTCTTCCTGTCTGTCCTTACCTCTTTATGGATGGGCACAGATCCAGGGACCACCTGAGCAGCACTGCTCTGGGTTTGTGCATCCTTTCAACTTTCCTTCCCTGTGACTGTCCTCATGTTCCCCTAGAGACCCAGCAAGGAAGCCTCCCTCCTCCCACACTCACCTGAGAGATCACCAGAGAGCCACCCACTAAGGAGCAAGACTGCTGTCAGGATACAGAACGGGGCTAGAAAAGAGGGCCTGGAGCCCAAGGATCAGCAAGCCTCTGGGCCCCTGTCCAGAGTCCCCTTGTGCTGGAGTCTGGTTGAAGTACAGGGGTGGGGCAATGGAAACTGTTATAAAAAGTAACAACAGGAAGAAAGTCAGTTGCTGATTGATTACAGTGAGAAGAAACTAGTTGTTTAACAGGGGTGCACTGCCAGAACTCTGACTCCGAGGGCTGTAGCGGTGGATAGCTGCCAGGCAGTTGGGAAAAACAACCTGGAGTGAGCTCTTTGCCACGAGATGTCTCATGTAGTGCTAATTTCTTTCAGATGAATATATCGCTTTGATCTGGACTCTCTGTAACCAAGATCAGGGCACTGGGAATGGATTTGGGGCAGGACCCACTTCACAGATGTGCGACCAGGGCAGTCACCCAGAGCCCATGCTTAGAAGGGCCCCATGCTGAGTTTAATGCTCTACCGTTGCTGTCTTGAGATTCTTAGTAATTTTGAAGAAGGGGCGCCACATTTTCATTTTTCACTGAGCACCACAAATTATGTAGCTAGCCCTGATTTTGGGTTTGTGTCCAACAGGGCAACCCAAAGAGTGCCACCTAGGGAGGCGCTGAAAGATCAGGCTGGATTTCCTCCCACACGATAGAACAAAAATGCTGAATCCCTACAGAGCAGAAGAGAAATTGGCAGTCATTGGTATCACATATTTCTCCTTGGAAATCAGACAGCATCAATTGTGTTGGAGGGGGGCAGTAAAACTGTATTGAGAATACCTAATGAGATGTTATGATCTGCTTGTGTTTCCAAGCTGAAATGAGTCAAACTACGTGGTCTTGTTTTCCTCGATTAGATTCTAGCAATCTTAGGAGGATTAATTAACAACGATAGCTGTGTTGTGTGCATTATCTCTTTTAATCCTTATACCTCTTCAAGGTAAATATCATTAGCTCCATTTTTCAGAAAAAGAAACTGAGGCAGGGAACAGTTAAGTGGTTTGCTTCAGAGCCAATTGTCGCTCACATGATACCGCTCGCCTGCTCTGAGCAGCAACCACATCAGAGAGCCACCATGAGGACTGAAGTCTGTTAGGAATCCACACCTCTGGGACTGAGAAAAATTGTGGGATCCTGGGGACCTGGTGTCACACGTAGCACAGCCACCTGTCTGCTGCTAAGCAGGCCTGCTGAGTGCCCTCTCCTCTGCCCCTCCCCTCTGAATCCACCTCGCCTGTCTCCCTCTCTCTTCTTTGCCTTGTGGGGTTAAGAAAGATCCCTCTCACTTCCTCAATAAGAATTATGCATTTGCTCCCATATTTATGGGTCTCTCTGAGTCCTTCTGAGTGGGCTGCTACCAGGCAGCCCTGGGCCAAAGGTGATTGGAGAGTGGATGGAAGGCAGTGTGGGTAGGGCCACAGGCCAAGAATAAGGCAAATGATGCTTCAGAGATGTACCTTGCTCCCCTCCAGAAATGGCACTGTGCTAGTATGCTGCTTCTATTTAGCTTGGAAATTTGTCACCTCCTCTCCAACCACCTAGATCAATGTTTAGAACTAATGATAACAACTAAGTCTAGAATCTAAGAATGATTTCACTCAAGTGTTGGCAGGTGTGAAGTAAATCAAGTAAATCCTCAGACTGATCTATCGTGTCTTTGGGGAATTTGTCCAGCATTCTCCTCCCTGCAATTGCACATTTGCCAAAGCATTTGTTTTTTATTGGCCTCTGATGTTGCTATCCCTGCTTTCCACCTGGACTCTCCTCATCAGTTGCCCCTTCTCTAAAGCATTTTCAATCTCTTCCTTTCTCCTGATCTTTCTACTAAGCTTGTAACCATTTTTATCTTCCGTATTCTAAAAAAAAAAAATCTTCCCACTCCTTGTGAAACTTGCCTCTCTCCTTGTCTTGATGATTGCAATTTTGCAAGAGTGGTCTATATATGATACCTCGTCTTCCCTCTTGCAACTTCTTAAGACCTCGGACTCTTCTCCCATCTCCACTTTCCTCAAGGTTGCCCATGACTACCAGCTTTACCGTCCCCTTCCACTCCCACACTGGGAAAGAGGCTTGAGCCTCACTGTGGCAGGCCCCCACTCTGGAAGAACACACCACACTCCATCTTCCAGAAGCTATTCAGCCTCATGTTCTAGTTCCTTCTTCCTCAGTTTTCATCGTGCAGCAAGCTGCCTGTTTGAATGCCCCTGTAGGATGGCTCCTTGCTGTTCTGCTCACCTGTGAAGTTCTGTCCCAGGCCTCTGCTCTTCTTTTTTACACTCTTTACCTTAGAGACCACACCAATATCCCAGATCCAGCCATTATCTCTTGTAAACTCAAGAATCTGTCTCAGTTCAATTTTCCTTCCTAAACTTCATAGTCGTATATGGAGATACTTATGAATCTCTACTTGCATATCCCACAAGCATCTATAATCCTATCTGGGTCAAATGGAACTTATGATGCTCTCAGTCCTTCTCTCAAAACCTCCCAAGTGTTCTTTATTTCAGGAACCAACATTATCATCCATCTATATATGGAAGCCAAAAACTTGGAATCCATTCTTGACTGTTCTCTTTTCACCAGTCCCTAAGTCATCTTCTCTTCTCTTTTTCCACACTCTTCCTGGATGATTTCTTTTGTGCCTTTGGCTCCCAAGTCGATCTTTAGCCCAGACTTTGTTTTGAGCCTCCAGACCCATGTAGCCAATGCCTAGTAGACACCTACAATTGGATAGCCTAGAAGCATCCCAACTCATCGTATTTAATCCTTAACTCATGTTTTTTCCCATCCAAGTCCCCTGTCCTGTTCTCTTCTATTGCCCATTTGCCTTTACAAATGACCTCATTATCCAAGAAGATTTCCTCACAGAAACCAGGAAGGCTCCTGCCCCACCAACACCTAACCCATTACCATGACATGTCAATTCCACTGCGCACCACCAAGATGCATCTTAAAGTCTCCCAGAAGTCCACTTGTACACCCATGTTAAGAATTTCTGATCAAGAGGCTAATCAATATGACACAAACATCTGTCTCTAATTTAGGCTTCCTTCTTGTGCTTTAGGCCTATTGTCCAGCTGCATGCTGCATGCTAAACACTGCTATCTGGCTGTCCTCAAGCTCTTTAATATATCCACCACCAAACCCATCATCTTGTCTCTTCTGTTCTCTCTTACATGTTTGTTTTTGTAATTAATGACACCACTACATTCTTGGTCACCTGTTCTAAAAACCTCTGAGGCATCTTTGAGTGGCTTATCCTTTGTATTCTCTCAGTTTCATTGATTTGACCCCACAACACTCCCATCCATGCTTGCCTCTGCATTTCTCTCCCTACTGTCCTTCTTCAGTCCATCAGTGTACTCTGGCTCCCTCAAGGATCTGCTTGCCTTAAGTCTTTGTGATCTCTCTGATCTCATTTCCGAATTCATCTCTTGAGCCTGGCTCTCATCATGACAGAACTCTGCTCAAAACCATCCATGGCTCCTCCTCTTACCCACACAATCAAGCCTCAATGAACTTTCAAAACCTTGCTTGAGGGCTAAGTCTTATTTCCACTAATACCCTTCCACATATCCTCTGCTCTAGAAAAATAAGACTAATGACTATTCTTTAAACATGTCTTCTGTTTCTACCTATGGATCATTCCTGTGCTTCAAGCACATTCTTTCCATCTACCTTTGTCAATCAAAATCCTACCCCTCCTTCAAGGCCAAGGGCCAGTATTGACTCCTTCATTAAGCTTTCACTGAACAGAGTTCCTCACTATCTCATCTTTGCGCTACTGTCACTCAGCAACCCAGTGCCTCCCATATTTTATGGCAATTATCTGGTTATGTGTCTTTCTCCACATTTGGACTTTGAACTTCATAAAGGCAAGATCATATCTTAGTTCTCTCTGTAGTCCCAGGACCTGATGCATAGTAGATGCTCAGGAAAGTTCACTGAGTGGAAGCCTGCATGTAGCCTTTCTGCCAGAAATATAGGCATTTGTGAAAATACTTATCTCCCCAAGTGGACTGTAAGCCAGGTGAGGGCATGGTCAATGTCGTCTGTATCTTTCTGTCCCTGCACATAGTAAACTCTCATGCAGTGTGTATTGAATGAAAGGAGTGTGGAACAAGCTGGATAATCATATGAAAGCTCATAATTTTCTTTGCACACTAAGGTAGGTTTGGAGAAACCTAAAGCCCTAAGTTGCCATGGAACTCTGGGTGGTATAGATCAGGGGAGATGAGTGAAAGAGTGTATTAGTGAAGACAATATTAGTGAAGAAGTGAGGAGGGAGTGTGTGAGCTAGTGAGTGAACAGAGGAGAAGGATGGGAAAGAATAACTGAGCCTCTGAACGAAGAAAGGAAGGAGTGAATGAATGAGAGAGTGAGTTAATTAATTAATGACCAACCTAATGTATGTTTGTGTAAGAAAGCAAATGAGTGAATGAACACATTATTTCTCCTTGGTCTTTGGGAGCCTTGTTTAGCTTTCTGCATTGCTCGATCCCTTGGTAGGGGTCTCACACACAATTTGGAAGTGTCTCTGTGTCCTCAGATTTTAAATTGCAGCCGACCTAGGCTGTCTCCAAGGATAGAGTCTCAAACTTCTTTTACATATATATTTCAAAAAATTGCCACAAAAGCAGCACTGCTTGAAACCTCGATTAATTACTAATGTTCTTCATCATTTATCAAGTGCTGGTTGTTCCTTGTAATCTTTAAAGGGAGTGAAATTAAAAGAATTAAGAAACAATTATGTGTGGAAAAAAAATCACTCTCCCCAAATCTAATCACCTCCTGATGGAGAGCTTCATGCCAAGATGTCTGGGGGTGGGGGGAGGAGGCTCCTGCAGCTGGTCTAGGGGAAAATGAGTTGTGACCTGGCAGTGTGATATGACAGAGAGCAGCCCCTTCTGAGGGCTCAGGAAGTAGAGCTGTGCCCTGCTAGACTGCCTGGGGAAACAGCTATTGCTTGGAGAGGAGAGAGCTCCTGTGCCTCCCCAAGGAGGCCCCAGGCTGCTAAGAAGCTGGGGACCCCTCCTATAGCTTGCTACCCCTCATCAAGTGGGCTCTTGGGAAAGGCAAAAGTTGTAGGGCAAAAGCTCACCAGGAAGATAGCCAGTTGTAAGAGTTTTAGGCTAAATGCAGGGCTTTGCCACTACCCATCCTTCTATGCAAGTGCAAGGTCGGCATCTGAGAGTGAGAGCTTTCTGGTAGGCAAGGCAGTTGAAGCTAATGTGTAGCTCCAAACTCAGGTTCTTCTTCATCCTTTCAGGCTGGTGTGGCCAGTGTTACTGTCCCCTTCCACTCTAGTGCTGGGAAAAAGGCTTGAACCTCACTCTGTCTGGTCCCCACTCCAGGAGAACTGCAAGGGCCTAAGAACCATTCTCTCGCGCAGATATGTCAAAGAGCTCTGTCTGAACACTGGGTCCTGATGCTTGCTCCTTAAAAGTGCAGATGGGGCATGCCTGGCTGCTAGTCCCAAGTGTGAAAGACAAGATATTCCTTAGAGGGGGCCTGTGTGGGCTGCATAAGCTGTTGTCCTAGCAAGAGCACAGCCTGGGATGCAAGGGACCTTGTCCTCACATGCACCCTGCTGGGCACTTCTTCTTTGTGTTGCCAGGTACAAATCAATGTCCCGTCTGTTTCCTCATCAGTTTCTCTGAACAACCTTTCGAGGTAGGGAGTCTCTGCCTCTTTTAGAGATGGAGAAGCTGGCTCAGACAAGTGCCCAGACTTGCCCAAAGTCCCATGGCCAGAGAGTAGTGAAGCCAGGATCTGGAGTCAGGTCTTCCTTCATTTTCTAGATCTCGCTCTGCTCCTTCCACACTCTATGGCCTAGGAGACTCCCTAGCTTACTTCCCAGTTCCCACATTTCCCACTCTTGTTCAATGCATCATGAAAATGGCAAGAATGATAGCACCCATATGGAGCTTAGTACCTGTCAGGCCTCATTCTCAGAGCTGTACAAATAATACAGCATTTTATTTTTACAAAATCCTAGGAAGTTGATGTGTTAATATTATATGTACTTTAAAGATGAGGAAACTGAGGCACAGAGTATTCAGCTTGCTTTCTCTGGGTCACAGAGTTAAGAAGTACCGAAGCCATAGCTTGAACCTGCTTCCTAGGTCACTGCTCTTAGCACTGCATTCCAGGGAAAATGGTCCTCCTAGAAAGCTGTCTTGGGTCACTGCCCTGCAAGGAAAGCAATCTCAGAGAACAGGTTCAAGCTACGGAATTTTCCACAGATTTTCACAGAGTGCCTGTTGCATGTCTGTCTCACGGCTGGGGCTCTCAGTCTCTTTTCTGTGTCATCCTCCCCAGCCCCCACACGACCAGGGCTCTCTGTCAAAGGGAGCCCAGGCAAATCCAATGAGACATGAGATGTAGTAGTCCAGGCACGTGTGTGGGCATATGGAATTGCCAGGCTGGCTGCAAAAGCCTTGATTGCATAATGGCATTTAGAAAATGGCATTTGTCTTTTCTTCAAAGGCCTTCAAGATGATGAATTGGGGCTTATTGAAATGGCCTTAAATCAAACCTTCTATGTACAACAACTTGCTCAGACTCATGCAAAGTGGATTTCTATTTTCAGTGGCTAATACCAGTAACTCCTTATCACTGGCTATCTTCTGGGATCATGGACTGGGCTGGTGACAAGTCACTGAAGAGAGATGGGAACCAAAACTGCCTCACAAAACAGAGTGTGAGGTTCCTGTGTACCTATGGGGACCCTGAGGCCACGAGAGAGGAAGAGAATGATCCAGAGGTATTCAGTAAGCCAGTGAGGAGGTTGCCTTTGGAGCCGTAGGCTAGGATTCTTCCTCATGCTTAGGACCCTTGTCATGGCCATCTCCCCATGGGGCCACCCTGGGGTCTGCCTGTCCACCCACAGGCTCTCATTCTCTGGCATCAACTTTGAATTTGCATGACTCTGAGAGTAAGTATCTCCTTAAATTTCACACCCTCAGTGCCTTGCTTGTCTCACCCTAGCCCAAGCCCATCCTGGTAGCCATCCCCGACCTCCTGTCCAGGAAGCAGACTTCTTCTGAGAGGCATTAGTGACCCTTCCACCTCCACTGTGCCCCAGTTTCCTCATCTGCTAAATGAAAATAACGGAGCCCTTGCCTTCTCTACATCACGGAGTGGAGGGAGGAGCCTGTGGCAGGAAGACAGGAGAAAAGTCTTGTATGCTGTGAAGTGCTGTGCACAGTGGCTGTGGCTGCCGTTCTGCTGTTGGGCCCATCTCAAGCTGGCTTCCTCACAGGCCATTTTTCTTGACCTCCACAGGAAGAGGCTGCTGTGTAGCTGACTGGGGTTGGCAGCCATGGCACTGTAGGTATAAAGTAAAACAAAACAAAGAACAACACAACACTGCTTCGACCAACAAAACATCAAAAAGAAACAATCTAATGAATATGGAATTGATTGATGAGATTTGACAACAAAATTCTAATATTTTTAAGAAGAGGAAAACTGCAAACAGGGGCTGTGGGGACAGAGGAGAGAAACATGAAGCTGCCTGTGTGTGCCTCTTGTACACAGGGGCTGGGGACAGAGATGATAAAGCAGTGTAGACAAAGTCCCTGCTTTCAAGGATCCCCCAGTCCTGGGAACAGATGGATTTGGATGTGATTGCATGCTCTGTAATAAAGATTAACAATAAGGAAATACAGGAGGCTGTGGGAATCTGGAAACACTAACCCAGAACCAGTAGCAATGGTGGGGGAGGGGGACAGGGGGTACGTGGAGATGAGGAAGTCTTACAGGATCTGATGTTTAAATTGGGAATAGAACAATGAGTAGAAATATGTCACATGGGGAGAAGGGACAGCATGAGCAAAGGTATAGAGGTGGGAAGGAGCAGCAAGTGCTCCAGCAAGGCTGGGACCTCAGATACAAGGAGTAGCCGGAGGGAGACTGGCTGAGGTTGCCCAGGGTCAAGTTCTGCAGAGCCTTGAACGCCAAGTTCAAAAGCTTGAACCTAATCCCAGGAATGATGGGGAAGAAGCCACTGGAGTCCCCTGCTGAATCTGCACCAATTCCCCTCCCTGTTTTTGTGGGAGAGCTATCCGATTGTGTGTAGCAGACCGGGATCTACATCTCCCTCTCTGGAAGTAGGAATCCGGGAGGCTACCCTAACTCCGCCATTTTTCCTCCATACTTTATACTTTTTAAATGTTATGTTTTTCTATTTTTCAAATAATTATATTACTTAATAAAAAGATGTTTTAATATTGATATTGATAGTTTTCTTTTAAAATTGCTCAATATGTTTAATTTTTTCTCAACATGATTTACCTATGTCTTTTATTATTTAGGATTACCCTTTTTTGCTTATACTTTATATTTTTAAAAAATTTTGGTAAAATACATATGGCATAAAATTTACCACTCAACTATTTTTAGCTGTACTGTACTTAACACAGTAGTGTCAAAAACATTCATATATTTGTGTGCTACTTTAGCATTTTAATAAATATATTTTGTCTTTTCTGTAATGTCTAGTAATGATTGATATCGCAGAGCTTGGTTGCAAATAGAACAAATCATTTGGCCTTATTTTTTTCTTCTTTCCCTTGCCTTTGTACCATTTTATAAGACGTTATCTAGTACTTTATTTTGAGATTGTAATTGTGTTTCTTTTTATGGTCAAAATCATTTCAGATTTAAGAATAATTGTTATTCATTTTTCTAAATATCTTACTTCTCTTATACTGCAGGTATTTTCCTCTCTTGGATTAATTATTTTTTCCCTAGTATAGCATTTAATAATTCTTTCAATTATATAATAAGTCAAACTTTCGAGTTCTTTCATTTCTTCAATTGTATTAATTTTGCCCTCACACTTGAATGATTCTTTCCCCAGGTATATAATTTTCTATTTGAAATAATTTTCCTGGAATAATTTTATCTTTGTGTGTAAAGGCTTGCAATATAAATACCTGTTTTTAAATTTGTACAATGACAGTTAATCATTATTGGGTGGTTTTTTGAATTTCTAGCTATATCTATTATTATTAAATTTAGTATTATGTGTTTAGGTATTCATTTATATTTTTTTATCTTGCTTCTCACTCAGCGTTTAAGATCTTATTCATCAGTAGAAAATTATTTTTCTATACTTGCGTTTCTCTTCATAACTTCTTTTTTCTGTCTAGCATACTGTATGGATACTGGTATCAATGGATCCATCTTTGATGACTCAAATTTTATTTCTTCATTCTGTCTTTTTTTAAAATCTGGAAATGTCTTTATTATAACTTCACTTTTGAAAAAAATAGATGTGCTAGGTTTAAAAATGTTTATTATTGATATGTATTTCTGGGGTACGTATGATATTTTGATATATGCATACTATGCAAAATGATCAAATCAGTATAATTGGGATATCCATTGCCTCAAACATTTATCATTATTTTGTGTTGGGGACACTGCAAATCTTTTCTAGCTAATTTTTTTAAATTTCAGAGTATTATGGGGGTACAGATGGTTACATAAATTACCTTTGCACTGACAAACATGCCCATCCCCCAGACAGTGTGCACTGCATCTGTTAGGTGTGTATTTACCCATCCCCTCCTCCCCCACCCACCCACCCAACACTCTGTGAATGTGACTTCCCAACAGCACATTGCTGTTGATCAATTAGTACCAATTTAAAGGCGAGTACATGTGGTGTTTATTTTTCCATTCTTGTGATACTTCACTTAGAAGAATAGGCTTCCAAGAATGGAAAGACAAGCACCACATGTACTCACCATCAAATTGGTATTAACTGATCAACACATAAGTGCACATATAAGAATAACATCTATTGGATGTTGGGCAGGGGAGAGGGGGAGGGAGGAGGGGCAAGAGGGGAGGAGGGGACGGGTATATGCATACACAAAGAGTACAATGCACACCATCCAAAGGATGGACATACTTGAAACTTGGATTTGGGGGGAAATGGGGGCAAGGGTAACATATGTAACCTAAACATCTGTACCCCCATAATATGCTGAAATAAAAAAAAGAAATAAAAAAAAAGAATAGGCTCCAGCACAATCCAAGATAATACAATAGGTAGTTCAACTTTTTTTATGGCCAAGTAGTACTCCATGGAATGAATATATATATATATATATATATATATATATACACACACACACACACACACACATATATATATCTCAATCACATTTTATTAATCCACTCATGTATTGATGGGCACTTGAGTTGTTTCCACATCTTTGCAATTGTGAAGTGTGCTGCTACAAACAATGATCGGTGTTTGTCTATTGTGTTGATCCATGTATAGTGCAGTTCTGAGTACTTCTTGCAGGGCAGGTCTAGTCTTGACATGTTCCCTCAGTGTTTGCTTGTCTGGGAAGGTTTTTATTTCCCTCTCCTGTAAGAAACTTACTTTTGGAGGATACAAAATTCTAGGCTGGCCATTATTCTGTTTAAGAAAACTGAGAATGGGGTCCCAATCCTTTCTGGCTTGTAAGGTTTCAGTTGAGAAGTCTGCAGTTAGTCTGATAGGTTTTCCTTTGTAAGTTCCCTGATTTTTTTGCCTTGATGCTTGTAGGAGTGCCTTTTTCATATTTTCTTTGGCAAGTCTCATGACTGTGTCATGGTGTTTGCCTCTTTGTGATGAATCTCCCAAGGAGTCCTTTTAGCTTCTTGTATCTGTATATCTAGATTTCTAGTAAGGCCAGGGAAATTTCCCTCAGTTATTTCTTCAAATAGATTTTCCAACCCTTGTGTATTTTCTTCTTTACCCTCAGGAATGTCTATGATTCTTATGTTTGACCTCTTTACATAATCCCGCATTTCTTGTAGGCTTTGTTTGTTTCTCTTTTTTCTCTGTTCTTTCTCTTCAACTGACTTGTTTAGTTCAACGGTGTTATCTCAAGCTCTGAGATGCTTTCTTACTCCTGATCAAGCCTATACTTAACTCATTATACTGTGTTTTGTAAATCCTTGAATGAAATTTTCATTTCCAGAAGTTCTGTTTGGTTTTTCTTTAATAATTTTATTTCTTTAGAGAATTTTTCATTCATATCCTGCATTGTTTTTGTGATTTCTTTGTGTTGGGTTTCTATTTTCTCTTGTATTTTATTGAGCTTCCTTACAATCCATATTCAAAATTCTTCATCTGTCATTTTAATCTTTTTGTTTAAGTTGGTATCCATTGGTAAGGAGTTATTGTTTTCTTTTGGGAGTGTCCTTTCATTTTTTTTTTTCATATTTCTGGGGTTCTTTTTCTGGTTTCTTCTTATAAGGCCTTTCAGTTGAGAATTGAAGGTGCTAAGACTGGCTTACAGACCTGTCTCTGAGTTCCCAAGGATCAGCCCCTGCTGGTGCTAGGCAGAGGAGTGCTGGTGCTGAATTGCCTTTGGGATGCTTTAGCAGGTTTGGTGAACCTGTCAGCTTGTGCTGCTGTGGTGGCTCCACTCTCAGGATTGGGCTCAGCTGGGAATGTGCCCCTAATGCAGAGAAATAGGCTTGTCAGCACTGAGCACTCTTGTGGTTGCTATGGAGGGGAGGGGTTGCAATCTCCTGGTACCACTCTCATGTGTGTGTGTGGGGGAGTGATGGGTCCTGCTTGCCTGTCCAAACCAGGGGAGGCAGAGCACAGGCAGAGAATTGTTAAGCAATTGTTTAAGCAAGTAATCAAGATAATTAAGGTGCTTACTAAAGTTTACAAATACTCATCTTTGGCCAGTCTTCCACTGATTCATAAATGGAACTCTCAAATTTACCCATGTAACATGGTTTTATAATTTTCACAAGCCCATACTATGTTTTCTTATATCTCTCAAAAGAATATACATTCATTTTGGATGTTTAGATTAACTTTTTAAAAAATTTGAATTTTTTATAATGACATTACATTATTATAATTGCATCTCAACCCAAGATGATGCCATATTCTATGTATCTATATGCCCTTTTCTCTTTTCTGATTAATGACTGAACTATATTTCTTTCCACTCACCTCATAACTCAAACATATTCTGTTGGATATTCCTTCCTTATTATTTGCTGATAACTTCTTAAGCAGATTTCATGACTATATGATTACTTTCATTTTGGTAATTGTATCTCATTATCATGCACATAAGGCCCTCAAGTAAAAACCAAAGCTTCAGTCTCATATTCATGTTAACCATTCTTTCTTCCCACCAGCTAAGGTTTGTGGCTGGAAGAGATTGTAGAGAATTGAATTTATCAGGGCCTGGTGCTTTCTGTTTTGAAAGGTTTTTAATTATTTATTGAATTTTCTTAATAGATATAAGCATATACAAACTGTCTGTTTCTCCTTATGTTAGTTTTTGTAGCTAGTGTCTTTCACGGAATTTGTTCATTTTATCTAGGTTATCAGTTTGTGGGCCTAGAATTATTAATAATATTCCTTTATTATCTTTTTAATGTTCATGGGATCAGTGGTGATGGTCTTTCTTTCATCTGTGGTATTAGCAATTTGTGTCTTCTCTTTTTTTTCTTAGTTGACCTGGTTAGAGGTTTATCAGTTTTAGTGATCTTCAAAAAACATCCCAGTATTTGGTTTTATTGATTTTTCTCTGTTGATTTTCTATTTTCAATTTCATTGTTTTCTGTTCTTTTTATTGTTCATTTTCTTCTGCTTACTTTAGATTTATTTTTATTTTTATTTTTTTTATTTCAGCATAATATGAGGGTACAGATGTTTAGGTTACGTGTGTTGCCCTTGCCCCCCCTCCCCCCCTCAGTCCAGGTTTCAAATATGTCCATCCCATTGCGTGGTGCACATTGCACTCTTTGTGTAC
>CAUYSK010069955.1:0-27794 GCA_963575035.1 Avahi laniger | reverse complement strand
GGTTTTGATTTGCATTTCTCTAATAATTAGAGATGTTGAGCATTTTTTTATATGTTTGCTGGCCATTATTCTGTCTTCTTTTGAAAAGTTTCTGTTCATTTCCTTTGCCCATTTGTTGATGGGGTTATTTGATTTTTTCTTATTGATTTTTTTGAGTTCTAGATAGATTCTGGTTATCAGCCCTTTATCAGATGTGTAGATAGCAAATATTTTCTCCCATTCTCTGGGCTGTCTATTCACTCTAATGATAGTTTCCTTGGCAGTGCAGAAGCTTTTTAATTTAATTAGATTCCATTTATTTATTTTTGTTGCTGTGGCGATTGCTTTGGGGTTCTTCTTCAAGAATTCCTTGCCTAGGCCAATGTCTGAAAGGGTCTTCCCAACATCTTCATTTTCCCATTTCTTAATCATGCATACAATTTTGAGTTACTTTGGAAATTTTAATGCATATACCAACACACATACCTATGAATGCTCATTAAAATTTTGAATAAATGAGTAGATCTATCAGTCTCATTTTATCTCAGTTTGTTCTTTCCTTACTCATTATTTTCTTCGCAGTAAAAACCATTTGCTTCTTACATTATAAGGCTTAAGATGACTTCATGTAAACGAATATATCAAGTACGTACATAAACTATGTATCGAAATAGCTCACTTTTTACAACCTCTGTGTTTTTCTAAAAATCTAAGTCATGGTTATTTTTTTTTCTGATTTGTTCACATTTATTGAAATTTTAGTCAACAATCATAAGAACTCTTACTCCCCAAGTTAATTTGTTGGTACTCATTGATTTAAGAATATCATCATTAGTTTATACAACAAATATTTATTCAATATTGACTGTATGCCAGAACCTGCTGCAGATGGCACAAAAACAGGACAATTGGGAAATGATAGCCCTTCCCTCAAAAAGCTTATATTCTAGAACAAGAAAGGCCATAAACAAGTAAGCAAATATAACACGAACAAATAGCTGCAGAAGCGGTAAATGCTTGGAAGAAAAATAGAGTAGAATAAGAAAGAGGGATGATCAGGGAGCAGCTATTTTATATAGGCTAGTCAGAAAAGAACTCTCTCAGAATGCAGACATTTGAATATAGACCTCATTTTTGTAAAATTTAAAGCCATGAAAAGATCTTAGGTGAGCTTATATTAAGTATAACTTCAAATACATACGAGATTATCTGATTTTTGGCTAAGGGAAGAACACTCAACTAAAAGCTCCTTGGAATGTCAAGATACTTGCTATGTCTCAAACAAGTAGTTCAGAGTACAGTGGCTCCAGAATTGGCTTTTCTCCTGGCAATACCTTCATGAACCAAAGGTCTTTGTATCTTTTAATTCTGTCACTCTTGGATGGACAGTTGTGTCTTGGGTGCCAGCATGGTGGCAGCATCTCCAGGTGACACATACAAGCACAACAGATCTAGCAAAGAATATAGATATTCCATGACATTTATTTTATTAGCAAAAGAAAACCATTTCAGTCTTCCACTGTAGACTTCCTCTCAGATCCCACTGGCCAGGCCTAGAACCCGTTACTTCTCCTTAGATCAGAAGGAGATGGCTGTAATAACAAGTGCCTGATATATCCGGCCCCTTTAGTAACAAATGGACTCTACAAGCAGCTAAGAAATTTGTGTCTGAGTGTGTGCATGCTTGTGTATATATGTGTGTAAGTGTGTATAACTATTGTGTAGTCGGAAAAATGTCGGTCACGATGAAATATAAGTATTTATTTCTAGGGCCTTAGAAAATCTATAATTGACCTTAGATATCCTACAGTCCTTATTTGACAACTGAGAAATTAATACTTGTATAAATGAATAAATGTCTTGCCCAAGATGACTAAGAACTCTTAGTATTAAGCAAGAACATATCTCCACTGAACTCTGCTGCCTCCCAGAGCTGAAAAAAGCAAATCTATATTTAAAAGCAAATTCTCCCCAAGGGCAAGAAAGTACTTATTTACATTATTTTATCATTAAACCCCTATGGCTATTTGCACTGTTGGTGACTATTTTAAAAGCTGACAATAAATAAAATAAATAATAAATTAAATCTTAAAGGTAAAATTATATGCAAATATTAATGGTTGAATAAATGATACTAAAAATAAAGTCTTTTGGAGGCTCAGAGTGAGATTTTGGTACCTTAGAATTAAGGGGGAGTAATACAAAAAGCTCACATACCAACTTAAAAGAGTTTTATTTTGTTTATATGGTATCTGATTTAAAGATGCAGATTTTTACATTTAAACCAATATTCATGTTCCAAATATCTGGATGTCTGGAATCATATTGAGCTAGTATTACTCAACTCATAAAAGCATTAATGGAAAATGACACAAATAAGAAACTATTAACCACTCATTTTCATATAGAATGAGTAGTACCATAATAGTTTCTGCATGAACATCTGAGACTCTCTGTGTTTCCTGGAAACTCCTTGCTGGTAGAATATTTCTGGTATGTGGAAAAACATATTACTTTCTGGTAATCAGCTGTAAGCAGTAAGCTCTTAATGAATCATTTTCATACAGAGACTAAATATGAAGCCTGAGCATTTCGGGATACAGTTTTAGGTTTATGCTTAGGCTGTTTGTAATGTTAATCACAAATATAATACATTGCTGGCTTCTTAAACTAGTTTGTTCTCCCTATAAAAGCCTTTCTTCTATAGGTACAATCAGTTAAACTTAAAGATGAAAAAAACTGTCTAAGACTGATCTCGTTTAGGTCCCTGGCTTAACTGAACAAGCAGAAAAGGACAGGGAAAATTATCCTCATTTCTTCATTTCAACATGTATTATTTCTTCTTTCATTATTTTGTCATCCTTACCCATTGAAGTGCACTAGGATATTTTGTTCTGGGATACTGAGATTAATGGGAATAAAAAATAAAAGCAAACAAAAAACTGCGTGTCTTCAACTAGCTCACGGTCACGACTGGATCCTTACGCCTCAATGGGAATGTGAGGAGAGAAGAAAACAGTGGATTCAGGATGGTAGCAGAAGGCAGGGAACTGTGTCAGGTGGAAATCAAAGAAAGCTTCCTGGAGAAAATGATATCTGCCTGTGAATTACGTGTGAGGTGGAAAAGAGTAGGGAAGAGTCCTAGCAAAAAGAGGAGCAGATATAAAACAGTCCCTTGTGTATGGGAAATGTTGACAGAAAAGAAGACAAACTTCATACAATAATTTTAAGAGTTTTATTCTGAGCCAAATTTGAGGACCATGACCCAGAGCCACGCCCAAGAAACCTTGAGCAAGTAGACTCGGTGGGCTGGGTTACGGTTTGGTTTTATCTGTTTCAGGGAGACAGGGATTAAAAGTGAAGTCATAAATCAATACGTGGAAGGCATACATTGTTTTGGATCAAAAAGGTGGGCCATCTTGAAGCAGGAGCTTACAGGTTATAAGTGGGTTTAAAGATTCTTTGACTTATAATTGGTTAAAGACATGACGCTTTTTCTAAAGGCTTGGAATGTTTTAAGATAAGGAGGTCTGTTAATCAGAGACAAGTCACCTGACATATATTAGTTGTATAAATTGAGGACCTGCACGTTTGTCTTGCATAGTCTTAGGTCTGCTAATGAGTCACAAAGGATATCTCCAAGAAGGGATGGGGGCATGCTGAGGCATGTTTGACCTCCCTCCTCGAGGCAGTTTTAGGATAGCCCCTTGGCCAGAAGGGGGGGTCCATTCAGTCAGCTGGTGGAGGGTGGGCTTAAGATTTTGTTTTAGTTCACAGAAACATGAGTGATCCCACTCCACTGGCCAACCCCCTATGGCACCCTAAACCTGGCCACAAATGGAGCCCCTTTCAGGCAACATTTTAGTGGCAGTTAATGTACCTAGTGTGGTGCCTTGAGAACAAACATTGCAAGAATAGGTGGCTTTCTATATGGTGCCATAAAATAATTTTTAAAATCCCTTCAATATCTCATAATGTCCTTTTTGGTCAAGATTTTAGTGAGCTCTGTTTCACTTCATATGTCAACTGAGGACACGATATGAGGTGTTTTCCCTGTTAAAGGCCTCCGAGTGATTCTTTCTCCCTCACTCTCTCGCCTTTCTTCTCCTCTTCCTCTCCTCTTCCTCCTCCTCCTCCTCTTTGTTCCAAATGGTTTTGGCAGAACAGTGGTGAGCTTTTAAACAGCATATAGTGAAATCAGGAAATGTCTTATTCAGAATATTCTGCCACCCACGTACCTTTCACTGCCTATGAGTTGTGAGTTCCAGAAAAAGCAGAAGGTTTGAGTGGCAAGTTAGATTCATCCAGAGAATGATGCAAAATAAAGGAATGAAGATATAATGACAGGAGAAAAACAGAGAACAAATTAAAAAATGTGCACTTATTTCTGATTATAAAATAATACATTTTGTCATGTTATATACCAGCAAAGTCAAGAAAATATATATATATATGTAATATACACACACACACATAGGCACGAACACATAAATACATTAACAATGATCCAAAATATAACAGATTATTCCAAACTCTACCAGGTTTTCCTCTACACATTTTTTCGTTGAGCTCATAGTATGCATAAAATCTCTGTTTTGCTTTATGAATTAGTTAATATTATAGAAGTAAAGCGCTTAGCACCATTCCTATACCACATACGTGCTACGTAAGTGTTTCCTTTGGTTAGCATTTTTTACCTTGGTCCAAGCTCCGAATTTACATAAAATCACTAATTTGACCCTCATAAGAATCAGATAAAGTAGGTTCTGTGCTTGCCCTATTTTTGAAATGCTGAAACTGAAGAGTAGAGAAATTAAGTGACTTCCTTAATGACACACCACAAACTCACAATGGAGTCAGAACATCAAGCCAAGCAGTCAGTTTCCACATTTGGAGCTCTTAACCTCTGCACTATTTTGGGAGACTGAAACAAATAATATAGGCATTGAAGCTTTGATGACTCCTTGTGTTTTCCTTTCTAGACTTCTTAACTCTTCTTTGGGCAGCAGGCTCGTTTTCTCCAGGCAGCTATCTCTCTAGCTTCGATGCAGTCTCACGAGACTGTCGACCCACATGCCATCCAGAGTCCCTCAGACCCTAGCCGAGGAGGCGAGGTGGGATGAAAGTGGGTATTACGTGCTGCCAGGTTGTCACAGGTTCGCTTTTCCGGTCAGGCAATGTCTGGGATTCAGTCCATGGACACAGCACAGGAAAAGACTTTCCTCACCACATGCTTCTCATTAGAGTGTTAGGGAACTGAGAGCTTTTGTTCAATTACTGTGCAATGAACCTCTCAAGAGCTCCCAGGTTGTTTACAGTTTGTCAGACATCGAAAATGCTTTACCTATTTAATCTGAAATAAAACTCAGTGGAATTCTGCAAGGTACATATTATCATGCCAATTTCACTGAGGAAGAAACTCTGGCCCTTCCAGGGTAATGTGCCCAAATTTGGGCAGAAAGCTAACAAAAGAGTCTGGATTTAAAGCATATGTGTCTGTAATCTTTTCGTTCTGCTACCCTGCCTGTCATCAGTGACATGAGAACAGCCCCGGAATAGCCATCAGCAGTGACATATAAGGCGGCAAACTCTGTGATCCTTGTTCTCACTATATATAAAATATAGCAATGAAGAAAGCTAAACCCATGAAAATGCAAACAATTGCTTAAGAGTCATCTAACAGTATAAGTGCTAAATACATCATAAAAAGAAAAGATACAGAGTGGGGACGCTTGCAGAACTGCTGAGGGTTTATACTCTAACCGCAAAATCTACTGTTTGAACTCATAACTGAAGAATCTTATTAACAAAATCCTTTCGGCTAATTAGAAATTGTGCTTTTCCTCTTACAATTTATCTAATGCAATGGGCCTCACAGGTCGATCCCTAGAGCAGCAGCAAAACCGGCACCAGGGAACAACTTAAAAATGGATGCTATGGCCCCACCCTGGACTTACGTGATTAGGACCTCCAGAGTGGGACCTGGTGATGTGTGTTTAACATGCATTCCAGGCGATTCTGATGCATGCTTAAGGTTGAGAACCGCTGGCTGAGTAGAGGGTCTGCAACCTTTTCTGTAAAGGGCTAGACACCACACAGTCTCGTCTTCGGGAGCCATGTGGTACTCTGTTGCTGTTTCGGTGTGAAAGCAGCCATCACCAGTACATAAATGAATGACAACTGTGTTTAAATAAAAGTTTCATCAGGGACACCAAAATTAAAATTTCAAATAACTTTCATGTGTCACAAAATACTAGTTTTAATTGTTTTTAACCATTAAAAAGTGTAAGAAGCATTTTTAGCATTTGGATTGCCCCAGACAAGTGACAGGCCGGATTTGGCCCGTGTTTGCTGACTCCTGCTGTCGTGTCTAGGAACAACATGGGCTTTTATTCCGGAGGGGTCTTTACTGAGTCTCTCGGCTCTGCCATGCACGGTATTGGCTCTGAGCCTTTGGAACCAGGCTTACATCAAGCCTCAGTGACATCACCTGTAAAATGGAGTTAATGATATTATCTCATAGGATTGTCGTGGGACAGAAGATGAAAATAACTGGCACAAACTAGGTGCTCAATACAGGTGAGTACTGTCCACAGCTTACAAAGTCCTTCCTTTTCCAAGTAAAATTCTAAAGCTTACCTTCTACAAAAATAAAGTATGTTCTTCTGGCATTACCTTTCTTCGGAACATAGTTACTCTTGGAATATCTTCTTCCTGACAAGGAATCCTAGAAACAATGTCCTTGCAGACCCAATGCTCTGTCTTCCTGCAGAAGGCTGCTGTCTGATCCAAAGCTTCCAGGCCTGGATACCCACGGCAGATGCAGGTCTCAGATGACAGCTTCTATAGCGGAGACAGAGACAATAACAGATGGTTCCAATTAGGCAACAGCAGGAGTAAAGCCTTCCTTTCCTCCCTTCAAACTACAACAACTACTAAGCAAACTGGGTCACATGCAAACAGGTTTGCATTTGAACGGGAATATCTGTGGATAATTTTTCACATCTGCAAATAGAGCTGAGGGTGAGCTGGCCACCCTTGCTGAAGGTAAAGAGCTGTCCCTCAGCAGAGCACCTGGGCAAGAGAAGTGCCCAATACCTGTGTATTGTTTGACTGGCTACTCATTTGGCAAAGAAAATATCCTGGTGAATTGTTAATTATGACAAGTCTAGCCCTTGGCAAAATTGTGAATGTAGGGAAGCGCGTTTTCCATATTCCAATCAGCAGTGTGTACATCACCTGTTTTAAGCAACTTCTATTGCATCCAGAGTCAGCAAAAATGAATCCTTTGAAAAAAGTGTGCTATTTACTCATTTTACAGCTTGACATTTAAATTACTAAACCCCTTTTCCAAGGGAAATTTTTCAAAGGACGAACTGTGCTGATAGCAGAGGCTAACGCCACACGCCATGTATTTGCTATGTGATGAAACAAGTAACTTAATGATCTGGCATTTTCCTCATTTTTAAAAGCAATAACACAAAGGCTCAGAGGGGTGACGTGCAATGGTACTGGAACGTGCTGAAGAAGGGCGCAGCCAGCCACCGGTGCAGGAGCCGGCCCCAGGGTGCCAGAGTGCATGAAGCACACTCACTTCCCAATTCCACCTTCTGTGAGGACATGTGGGTAGCTCGAAAGCAGCCACCTGGGAGTATTTACATACAAACACTAAAAGTCAGGGCTTTTGTTTCTCTTCATGTATTTATTTATTGAAAATTGATTCTCAAGCATTTGCTAGCACACCACTGTACCCAGTCCAAATCCTTGACCCGGGTCATTCTTTAGACTCTACTCCTCAACTGCGAAAAGAAAGGTTTTGTCCCTGACATTTCAGGCATTAGCAAGAAGTTACAGAGAAGTTATTTTAAAGAAAAGGGAACTTTATCAGTATAATGAAATTACTGTACTTTTGAACTCTGTTTAATAACAAAGCTCAATATACCCAAGAAGGAGATGTCAACCACAAAACTAAGTCTGAGACAAAATTAACAAAAGCTGGCTGTTCATAACTTGGGGTTGTAGTAATTCATAAATGTTTGAGCAGAGGCTCGATGGTGTTGGGAAGGCAAGCGGTTTATAGAGTCAAAGGGGAGATGCATTGAGACAGTCCCTGGTTGGTAAGTGTTCTATTAAGGTGAGGTTTTTGGAAGTGGGGGAGACCTTCTCTCTATTTTTTTTTTTCCAGATACATTTGATGGTCCTTGGCTGTCTGGAAGGGCACAAGTGAAGAGCTTGGGGACATTTCCAAAGATTAAGGATTATGCAATATTAGGGAAGAAAGGTTTTCTGTGGTGGATAATGGGGTCCTTTTATGTGGTCAAATTATCATAATGTTGCCAATGAGGGATGGCTGCTGTGGCAGGAATTTCTCAGAGAAAATACTTTTTAATAAATACCAGAGAATATATTAATCTAAATAGACTATATACTTGGGTACAAAATATCTGGCAAACTCTTCTTGGAATCATAGCAAAATCTTGTGAATTTAAAAAAAGCAGACTGGACAAGAGCATGCTTTAGTAAAAATAAAAACATTAGAATTATGAATCAAATGTTTGATTCATATCAACATCAAACGTTCGATCAAATTATGAATCAAATTTGAATCAAATGTCAATGTACATTAAAATAGTTTCCATTAATTTACAAATTCCATTCACTAACCCTATACAGAAGACAGGGATATATTTTCATTTATTAAAAAAATTCTTAAGGCTTAAATAGTCATTTGATATCACTTTCTCAAATTTTTAGAATAATATAGACCTCTTAAGCAGATTTTCTGAGTAGAAGGTCCCTGGCTCTGCTTAAACACCTTCAGAGATGGGAAGTTCACTACTTAAGGAAGCAAACTTTTTTGTTGTTGCTGTTGTTTCAGCTCTATTGAGGCATAATTGACAACATTCAAGGTATACAACATGATTTGAGATATATACACACACACCACACACACATATCTGTGTAAACACTGTGCCATGATTACCACAATCAAATTAATCAACACATATATTGACACACGTCTTTATCCTTTTCATGTGTGTTTGTGGTGTGGGTACTTAAGATCTACTCTTAGAAAATTTCAAGAGAACAATATAATATTATTAATTATAGTGTTCTTTTCGTACATTAGATCCCAGAACTCATATAACCAAAGATTTTGTTTTTGATTACTGTCTTCCAATTTCCCGCATGATCCAGTCCCTGGAAACCACTGTTCTTCTCTCACAGCAAAACAGTTTGGACGATAAAAAATCCTTGGTTTGGTTGAACCAAGATCTTCCTTTGTTTTGCTTCTGTAATTGTCTTCATGTTGACCTTTGAAACAACAGAGCTTCCTCCACGTAGCCAGCCTTCAGGACAGGCAGGCAGGCAGCTACTGGTTTCCTACAGGTCTTCTGTATGATAAGCATTTCCTGCGCTCTAAATTCTTAAATTGAGACCTAGATTTTGTGACTTCTCAGAATTCTGACATGTGGAGCAGAGTAGTATCTTAATATGTGTCTAAAGTATCAGGACACAATACTATAAAGTGGACTGAGCAGCCCTGAAAACAGTCAGGAGGATAAGCTCTACAATTACTTAAAATTGTTAATATTAATTGTCATCACAATGCAAACAGAAATAGTCGATGTCTATTACTCAACACCTCCACTGTAAGCAGCCATGAATCCCCAAGTCAGACAGCTGCCTCCACCACAGATTTTTGTTTCACTTTACTCTCTAATGACATTATTTAAAATTGTATAACCAGACTATCTAAAAGAGCACCTGACAATTAAATTATTCTTACTTTTTTACTGGATTTTAGAAAATCTGATTTCCTAAAGTCACAAGTCTGATTCTCACTAGGATCAACTTTCTCTTTTTTCAACATTCTGTTCTCAAGATACCACAACGTCTAATAATTCCTTTAGTTTCCTCAACCAAGAATGTATCACAGTATGGTGGTTCTTCAAAAAATTAAAAATTGAATTATCATATGATTCAACAATCCCATTTCTGGATATAAAATACCCCAAGGAACTGAAAACAGGATCTTGAAGAGATATTTATATACCTGTGTTCACAACAGCCAAAACTTAGAAGCAAATTGTCTATCGACAAATAAATGAACCAAAAAATGTGATCTAGCCACACAATGGAATATTATTCAGCCTTACGAAGAAAGGAAATAATGACGTATGCTACAACATAAATGAACATTGAGGACATTATGCCTAGTGAAATAAGCTAATCACAAAAGGAAAAATACTGTATAATTCTATTCACATGAGGTACTTAGCATAGTGAAATTCATAGAAACAGAGGTGGAATGGTGGTTGTCAGGCTCTGGAAAAGAGGAGGAAATGGGGAGTTGTTTAATGGGTACAAAGTTTCAGTTTTGCAAGAAGAAAAGAGTTCCGGAGATGGATGGTGGTGATAGTGGCACCACAATGTGAAAGTACTTAACTCTAAACTTCACATTTAAAAATGGCAAATGTTGTATCATGTATATGTTTCTACAATTTTTTAAAAAATGTATCCAAAACACTGTATTTTAACAGAAGGGAGCTTATAGCCAATTATTTTAACATTTAGTTTCCTGATCGCAGTACCACCTGGACTCCTTCCTCTGTGTGAGCAAATCTGCCCATGTATCTCCTCTGCCTCTCCGGTGACATTGTTTCTCTCCTCCTTTCCTCATCCTCACCCTAATGAATTCCATGGGATTTTATGTTGGTTTCATAGTGGCTTTAATTTCCTTTGGGCAAGTAGTTAAAATGCTTATAGGCTAGGTTTGAAAATCAAACAAAAATGGTTACTTCTGTTTTTGGAGGGGAGGGCATGAGCAAGCCTGGCACATGAACACCTAATGATAGAAATGTAATGCTATGGGTAGTGTGATTAATAGTTATTGATATTTTATCCATATGTACTTTCTCCTCTACTTCATCTTTTATTGTGACTAATAATAGAAAAATATGGTATTTGTAACCACATGCTAATTTTGAAGAAAAATAGTATTACCTTTATTTTATTAATTTTTATTCACTTATTCACTATGATATAGATTATTTTTCTTCAAAAATTCAACTAGGTAATTTATTTAAAGAATATAATACAGATATTAAAAAAAATCCTCCAGAGTAAGCAAATCTAGTAAGCAAATCTAGTCCTATCTTTTTACAGAGAGAAATATTAATTGAAAATTTGTGCTTTTGTTTAAAAAGAAAAAAAAGGTTCCTTTAATTTTCAGGTATATTTTCTATGTATTTAAATGTGAGATATTTGTCACATAGAGAATGCTATGTAAAGAACAGTGAATACAAATCAAGCACTATTTCTCCCTCAAGATATAAAATCATGAGTATTTATTTCCGTTGACAATGCATATTTAAATCACATACCCCTAATAAAATGCTAAACGTAAATTGCCTCCTTATTTGCTAATTCTACATAAAGGTTTAAGTAAAACAATTTCTTCCTCTCTAACTAGCAAATGATGCAATTAAATAAAGTTAACAAACCAGAATGCAAATTTTAATATTAAATATGTATCTTGATAAGTTTTAAATAATGTTTAGTATAATATATTCACTTTGGAATATACTTACTTTGTTTATTGTTTTCTGTCTTTTTCTTAAAAATATTTCATCATTTTATTAGTTAATGATAATATGCTTCCTGATTTCTAAACACATGCATTAATTAATTCTCTATGAGTTAAAACATTGTGCCTCTTATTAAAGATTTCTTGTCTACCTTATGATACCTTATGATAGTGACTACATTACAAAACAGGTACAAAAAATAAAGACTGTTAACTCCATATGCACTGACACATACATGACTTAGTTTCAGAATGGCAATCCTAACCAATTTTTCGTGGTCTACTAAGTGGTGTCCTTGAAAGTCAGCATATTGTACTTCAATGGGTAAGCAAACTTTTTTTCTCAAGGAGGCTTTTCTGGCTTTGTTGTTCAGATTGTCTTTGTTGTAACTATTAAATTCTACCATTGTGTCATGAAAGCAGCGGGAGACAATATATAAATGTTTGGGTGTGGTTGTGCTCCAATGAAATTTTATTTATGGAAATGGAAATTTAAATTCCATGTCATTTTTATGTATCATGAAATATTATTATTTTTTTCAACCATTAAAAAAGCTTTTCAATCAAAAATACACTGAACTTGATGATGATATTAGAGTGCTGATAACAGTGATAAGATTTTTTGGTAGGATAGGACAATGGTCTCATTAATCAACTAACATAATTTTTATGTTAATAGACAGTATTCTTACAAAAGCTCACAACACAAAAAGTATAAATACCCCCATGTTATTAAGTAGTCCTTAAGATTACATTATTGTACATATAATCATAAGACATCCTGCAGTCAAGAGAAGAAGATGGGAAATCTTTATGTTCTTTGATGTTTCTATTTCCCCTAAGAGAGATGTAATATTTGCTTCACAAGAGTAGGAATCAAAATTGCACATAGATATGTGGACAGATAGCTAGATAGATTTGTTGTGGGGGAAAAGAGGGCATGAGCAATCCTGGCACATGAACACCTAATGATAGAAGCGTAATGCTATGGGTAGTGTGATTAATAATCATTAATATTTTATTCATAGGTACTGTCTCCTCTCCTTCATCTTTTATTATGACTAATAATAGAAAAATATGATATTTTCATTGTACATATAGTAGGTGCAGAGTCCTGAGGAAGCAGTCCCAATGTGGAAACCACCCTCTGCAATCATGACACTAGAGGCTTTATAGATTATCTAACCAGTTTTCTCTGTGTCAGGGGTTTCAGAGCCACCTGTAAAAGATTTTCTTCCTGCCTGAAGGAAAAGTTTAGAAATGTATATTTCCAAGAGCTTGATTCAACGACAGAGTGTGGTAGAGCAGGTGGGGATGATGGGGAAAGAAGACTGGTGGACCATTGTGAGATCAGTGGATCTGTGACTCAGATTGTCTTCTGGCTTATTTCCTGTATGTGTGTTTTAACCCAAGACTCAAGGAACAAAAGAGCTACTTCTCTCACATCTCTGTAAAATTAAATAGAGCATAAGTTGAAAATTTTTCATAGCCTATTTTACAAAATGTAGTAGAAATGACAGTTTCTTGTTTTCCTTATTTTAAATAACTGAAAACCTGGAGAGGGCAAAGCAATATTAAAAGCAGCCAAATTGGAACTTCATTTGTAGATATCATGTTCTAGGATACACAGGAGCATCTTCACAACTTTGAACTTTTTGGTCTCCACTCCAAGTGTTATCACCAGCAGGAAATCTCACATTACCTTTCTAGAGGAGACTAAGAAGAAAATAACAGCCACCACTAAGTAACTTATACAAACACCTCATAAGGAAGTAGTCTCCTCCTGAGAACTCTGAGAACTGTTTATTTTCTTTCATATATTCTATCTTAAGTTTAGTACTGATGCACTCTCTTCTCAGTTCATATATATATACACACACATAAAATTATGTGCATCTACAAACACATATATATCAAAGTATAGAAAGCTGAATAAGATAAGATAGAAAAGAACAAAGAAATAAGTTTTTCTTTTCTTTTTGACTGTTAAGGAAAAAAGAAATCTGAAAGAAAACTTGGGTTACTTAAGGGAAGATGGGCAAAGATGATTAATATGGAGTTTGGTAATAAGTTGTTATTCTTTTGCCATTTAAGATAAAACTGATAACCATAAACTTATGTAAGAAAGAATACTCCCTCATGACAAATGGCAATATGACATAGAAACTTAAAATACGCATGTTATTTTGTTGTGGTTGTTTTATATTGACTCAATGTTTTCTGGAAAGAGGAAAATCTTTAGGTTACTAAATTTGTTCATGCTTGTTTTTCAGCCTTCAAAAGACCCAACATAGAACACTTTGACAATATGGCTTGTGAGAGAAAAAAAAAAAAAAAGCTAATGATCCTGGTAAATTGCAAAACTCCTCATTCAAATCTAAGTGAATAAATTTTGGTGTTTTCCATTTTAAAAAAATAGAGCACAAATTAGTTTATCTCATTGGTAACTTCTATGGAAAGAATTAGTGATATCCAGGCTACACTATGATATTCAATCTTCCAAAATATTTTATAAAACGTAAGCAATCTATGTGGACTGCAATGAAGACTGCAAAATAATCTACAAAATCTCATCTGCTTTGACTCATTTTAGAGGAATGAAGCCTTAATAATATTTTAATTAATTCATTATAAGAGAAGGCAGTAAGTGTTTAAGGATATACAATATAGTAATACAACAGATATTTTTATAAAGAGAACTTGTGAAAATAGAGTATCAAAAAGCTGAAAAAGCCACTTTGGAAATGTCTCTCTTGGATTGAAACATATCAAGGCATCATTAATAATAATTTATACATTGTGATACTAAACATTTCAAATAAAATCTAAAGAGGATCCTAAGTGTTGTTGAACCAAAGGATCTCTTAGCATTCATTCTCCTTGTACCTCAATAGGAACAATTAAATGCAAATTATTGATCACATCATCCTTCTGAGAAAAATAAGAAAAGCATGGAATGTTTTTAAAAAGACGGTAACTAGTTTCTTCAAGAAAATGTTAGATCAAAATTGTCATAATGTCCAAGATACAAGTGAAAATCACCTTTAATACTTAGAACCAAGAAAATCACAACTTTAATGAAAAAAAACAACTGATGCCAAGGTTGATCTGAGTAAGATGTTGAAATTATCTAACAAAAAATTGAAAGAAAACATCATAAAAGAGATTCAACAATCAATTACAAATTATGTGAAGACTAATGGAAAAATATATAATATTCATAAAAAATAGAAGTTATAAAAACAAATGGAAAATATAAAACTAAAATAAGATAACCTAAATAAAAAAAGATGCTGAATGTGCTCAATAGTAGATTGGATATAACAGAGCATAGAAATAATGAACTTGAGGAAAGAACAATTAGATTCACACAATCTGCTGGGCATGGTGGTACATGCTTTCAGACCTCATCTCTAAAGAGAATAATAGTTACTACAGCCTTGTAGTATAGCTTGAAATTTGGTAAATTGATGCCTCCCAATTTGCTCTTTTTGCTTAAGATTTTTTTTGCTATATGGGGTCTTTTCTGGTCCCATAATAAGCATAGAATTATTTTTTCTAGATCTGTGAAAAATGATGTTGGTATTTTAATAGATATTGCATTGAATCTGTAGATCACTTTGAGTAGTATAGATACTTTATCAATGTTGATTCTGCCGAACCATGAACATGGTATAGTTTTCCACCAGTTTATGTTCTCTGCTATTTTCTTCCTCATTGTTTCTTAGTTCTCCCTGAAGACGTCTATTACCTCCTTAGTTAAATATAGTCCTAGGTATATTATTTCTCTTGTTGCTATTGTGAATGGTGTTGCATCTTCTACTTGGTTTTCTCAGTTTGTTGCTGGTGTGTAGGAATGCTACTGATTTCAATACATTGATTTTGTAACCTGAGACTTTACTGAATTTGTTTATCAATTCCAGTAGTCTCGTGACAGAATCTTTAGAGTTTTCTAGATATAAGATCATATCATCAGCAAAGAGCAATAGTTTGACATCTTCTGCCCCAATTGGGATGCCCTTGATTTCCTTCTCTTGTCTGATTGCTCTGGCTAGGACTTCCAGCACTATGTTGAATAGAAGTGGTGATAAAGGGCAGCTTAGTCCAGTTCCAGTTCTAAGCGTGAATGCTTTCCCAATTTAGTATGATGTTGACTGTGGGTTTGTCATATATGATTTGTATCATTTTTAGGTAAGTCCCATCTATGCCTATTTTTCTGAACATTCTTATCATAAAAGGGTGCTGAATTTTGTCAAATGCTTTTTCTGAGTCTATTGAGAGTATCATATGGTCTTTGTTTTTGTTTCTTTTTTGTGGTGAATTACATTTATAGATTGGTGTATGTTGAATCCTCCTCACATTTCTGGGATGAAGCCCACTTGGTCATAATGAATTATTTTTTTTGATAAGCACCTGAATTCAGTTTGCTAGGATTTTTTGAGAATTTTTGCATCTATATTCATAAGGGTTATTGGTCTGCAGTTATCATTTTTTGTTGCATCCTTTCCTGGTTTTGGTATCGGAGTGATGTTGCCTTCATAAAACATGTTGGGGAGGATTCCTTTCTTCTCAATGTGGAATAATTTCTGAAGGTTAGGCACCAGTTCTTTTTTTGTAAGTCTGGTAAAATTTGGGTGTGAAACCATCTGGTGCAGTACTTTTCCTTTTAGGAAGGTTTTTTATTGCTGCTTCAATTTTGGTATTTGATATTGGTCTATTCAGAAATTCTATTTCTTCTTGATTGAAGCTAGGGAAGCTGTGTGTTTCTAAGAATTTATTCATTTCCTCTACATTTTCCAGTTTATGTGCATAGAGGTTTTTATAGTTTTCATAGATGATATTTTGTATTTCCATGATATCAGTTATAATATTTCCTTTTTCATCCCTAATTGAAATTATTAGAATCCTTTCTTTACTGCATCTCATCAATCAAACAACACAGTACTGGAACTAGAGCAGAGACATAGACCCATGGAACAGAACTGAGAACCCAGATGAAAAACCATCCTCATATAGCCATCTAATCTTTGACAAAGCAGACAAAAACATACACTGGGGAAAAGAATCCTTATTCAATAAATGGAGCTGGGAAAATTGGATAGCCACATATAGAGGATTGAAACAGGATTTGCATTGTTCACCTCTCACAAAAATCAACTCCTGGTGAATAACAGACTTAAATCGAAGTCATAAAAATATAAGAATTTTAGAAGAAAATGTTGCAAAATCTCTTACAGTCATTGGCCTAGGCAAAGAATTCATGAAGAAGACCCCAAAGGCAATCACAGCAACAACAAAAATAAATAAATGGGACCTGATCAAATTAAAAAGCTTCTGCACAACCAAGAAACTATCATGAAAGGAAACTATCACAAGAGCAAACAGACAAACTACAGAATGGGGGAAAATATTTGCATGGTACAAATCCAATAAAGAGCTGATAAGTAGAATCTACATATAACTCAGGAAAATCAGCAACAAAAAATCAAACAACTCTATCAAAAGTGGGCAAAGGACATGAACAGAAACTTTTCAAAAGAAGATAGATTCATGACCAACAAACATGAAAAAATTCTCAACATCTCTAATCATCAGAGAAATGCCAATAGAAACCACAATGAGATATCAATTATCTCCAGTGAGAATGGCCTTTATCAAAAAGTCCCAAAACAATAAATGTTGACATGGTTGCTGAGAGATAGGAACATTCATACACTGCTGGTGGGACTGCAAACTCGTACAACCTCTGTGGACAGTAATATGGAGATATCTCAAAGAGCTACAACTAGAATTACCATTTGATCCAGCAATCCCATTAGGGAACATCTACCCAAAGGAAGAAAAGACATTCTATAAAAAAGACACCTGCACTCAAATGTTCATAGCAGCACAATTCACAATTGCAAAGATGCGGAAACAACCCAAGTGCCCATCAATCCATGAGTGGATTAATAAAATGTGGTATATGTATACCATGGAGTTCTACTCAGCTACAAAAAGCAATGGTGATCTAGCACCTCTTGTATTATCCTGGATAGAGCTGGAGCCCATTTTACTAAGTGAAGTATCACAAGAATGCAAAAGCAAGCACCACACGTACTCACCATCAAATTGGTATTAACTGTTCGACACTTAAGTGTACATATAGTAATAACATTCATGGGGTGTCAGGCAGATGGGAGGGAGGAGGAGGGGATGGATGTATACACAGCTAATGGGTGCAGTGCTCACCATCTGAGGGATGGACACGCTTGAAGCTCTGACTCAGATGGGACAAAGGTAATATGTGTAACCTAAATATTTGTACCCCCATGATATGCTGAAATAAAAAAATAAAATTAAATTAAAAATAAAAATAGGTAGGACAGATTTAAAATGTTTCTGACAAAAAGAAACCAAAATGGGGAGTACGTAGCAAGGCCTATTTGTTCCGATTCTTTTGTGTGTCTCTGTATGACATTCCTTCTTGCTTGCTAGGAGACAAGCTATCTGTCACATGAGGATCTTCCGGGGAGACAGAAGGGGACTGGAGAAAGATCTCCCTAGGTTTAATGGCTTGCTTTGGGGGAGAGGAGTTCTAGTTTCTGGAGAGGAATTCTGGTTTCTATGACTCACCTTGTGGGGAGGACTTCTGGTTTTTATGACCTGCCTTGGTGAAGAAAGAAGGGAAGAAAGGAGCATGGGAGAAGGTCAGAAAGACCTTACTTTTGTATCCCTTTCAAAATCCTTCATCTCAAAGAAGTCAGCATGCCAAGGTGCATTACTTTGGGGTATCATGTTCTGAGCTCCAACATCCAGATACTAAAACCAGACAAAGATAGTGTCCAAGAAAAGGAAGAAAAAAAAAGAAAAATTCAGACCAATAAATCTTAGGAACACAGGCTGAAGAAAAAAATTTTTAATAAGATATTATCAAATGAAATCTAAAAATGTATAAAAACAATTATATATCATGACCAAGGGGAATATATTGAAGGTATGTAAGGCTTGCTCAATTTCAAAAATCAACATTATTCACCACACCAAGAGGTAAAAGTAGAAAACTTATATGAACATACTCACTGATTCAGAAAAATATTTAAAAATTAACAAAATCCAATCCTGATTCATAATTGAAAAAAAATCTTATCTTATATTCAAATGGAGGGCATGGGCACAGTACCACAAATTAAATCCATCCCATTTACTGTATTAAGACGAGAAGCTGTGCATATTTACAAATAGCATGTGTCTATCTATAGAAAAGTCCCAAGGATATCAGAAAATTCATAGAACTAATACATGACTTCAGTAAGATATCAGGATACAGGATACAGGATCAACACAAAAAAATCACATAAAAACCAATCTGATTTCTATATACTAACAATGAGCATGCAGAAACCAATATTTAAAAGCAGAATACCATTGACAATATCTAAAAAGTGTAATACTTAGGTATACAATTAAGCAAGCATAACTGAATGCTAATGAAACTGAATGTTAACCAAAGAAAAGTTAATAAAAAGGCATACCATGTTCATAGACTGGAAGATTCAACATAGAAATGTATCAGTTTGTCACAGTACGTTTGAAATCACTGCCAAGTTTATTCTAAAATTGATATGGAAAAGTAAAGATTCTACAATAGTTAATATTACAAAGAACAAAGTGGGAATAATCACTCTTCTCAACATTAAGGTTTACTATCTAGCTACAGTAATCAAGATATTGAGGAACTGGAGGAAGGATAGACACATAGATTAGTTAAGCAGAAAGGGGAACTAAATATAAAAACAGAACTATGTGTGTATGTGTGGTGCGGGGTTGTATTGAGCTTTCAAAACTCAACAGTAATAGAACAATTCAATTAAAAAATGAGCAAAATATATAAACATATCTTTTACTAAAAAGGATATACAAATGGAAAATAAGCACATGAGAAGTTGTTCAATTAGCTACTAAGGCATGACAAAGTAAATCCATGATGATAATCCATGATGATGAAGATACCATCACATATCTATCAAAATGACTAAAATAGGGGAAAAAAAACATGGTAACAACAGCAAATGCTGTCAAGGATGCTTACAAACTAAATCGTTCATACAATTTTAGTGGAAATATAACATGATATAGCCACTCTGGAAAATCGTTTGACAGTTTCTCCCAAAACTAAATATGTGGTCATTATATGGTCCAGAACTTGCACTTTGGAGGCATTTATCCCAGAGAAATGAAAAATCATGTTCTTACAAAAACCTGGGCCTAATGTTTATGGCAGTGTTATCCATAATAATCATAAGCTGAAACAACCCAGTTATCCTTCAAGGAATGAATAAAATGTGGTACTTCCATGCAGTAGAATATTACTGAGCAGAGCAATAAAAAGGAATGAACTATTGATACACACGCTGCCTACCTACATGAATCTCTAGGGAATTTGCTGAACTAAAAAACTAAAGCCAATTTTAAAAGGTTATGTATCATCTGAATCCATTCTTATAACATTTGAAAAGAAAAAATAATTAAAAATAGAGAACAGATTAGTGGTGCCCAGTGATTAAGGACAGACAGGTGGGGGAGCAGGAGGGAGGTTTGTGTGGTTATAAAAGGGGGACATAATGATGCTTGTGGTAGTAGAAGTGTTCTGTATATTGACTGCAGGAGTAGATACAAGAACCTACAAATCTGATAAAAATCTAGAAAACCAAATGCACACACACATGAATATACAAGCATGCAATGAGTAGAATTCAAACTTGAAATGTGAATGAGACAGATGGATTATATCAACATTGGCATCTGGTTGTGATACCATATTATAGTTTTGCATGATGCTGCCATTGGGGGGAGCTGCTGAAAGGATATTCAAGGTCTCTCAGTGTTATTTCTAACAAATACATGGAAATCTATTATTATCTCACTTAAAATTTCTGTTTTAAAATTATGTGTTCCAGAAAAAAAAAAGATGCTTCTGTGTTTGCAATTTGATAGATTTAGAACTAATGTCAACTCCATACATTGTACAATAAAGGGAAAAAATGAAAAAAAAGTGTGTGTTCACTGTTAAAAAACAGATGATTAGAAAAATTCTACTAAAATATGTATACCTCATCACCCAAATTAATAATAATAATGATTGTTTACAATGGTTCAGGCATTGCTTTGTTATTTTTCTTTACAATAATAAATTGGTATAGGCAGCTCCATTATTATCTTCATTTAACAAGCAAGGAAAATAAAATACAGATAGATTAAGTAACTTCCCCAAGATCAAAAACAAAACAAAACAGAAACAAAAAAAATTAAGCTTATGTGTTTAAAAAACAGAGTGAGTCAAAAATAATAATTCCCTACAACTGAACCCGTCTAATAGCTATGATTTCAAACAGTGTTTTTTCAGTATTTAATTTTGATTTAAGAAATAATCTTGATTTAACATCATGACTAATTCTACAACTCAACCATCCTCAGGGGATGACTTAAATACTAGTTTTAATTTCTGCATAGAAATGATCTGTTACATCCTCAATGTTCAGTACCAGTGTCAATGTGTGAGGACCCTTTCTTTGCAAGAATTATTATAAATGAAACAATGTTAAGATATCCACTCCACTGAATGTAAATATAGCCAAGTAAACAAATTGAAATGTTTTATTACCTCCTCTTTATGAAGAAAGCCTGACAGCCTGCTATCTTCTTTCCCCCTTTCTCTCTCTCCTCTGCCACACCCAGTCGCCACCTCTCCAGCTGTGAGGTATGGGTACCTCACATTCCCATCTCATTCTTCTCACATCCTCTTTTGTTTTTCCTGATTGCTGTACATCAGAAGTGGCAGCCAGTGTGGGACCAGCGCCCAGGAAATACCATCCTGCAGGATAGTGGAGAGAGAGCAGGGAGTGCAGAGGACAAGGACACTTGCAAACAGGTGGGAAGAACTGAAATCTGAGAAGTAGGAGGCAATTGCCTGCTTTTCCCCCAACCCCAGGCAACCTGTTGGATCCTTTCACCTAATAAAGGATCACTTGCTGTGCATTTCTTTGTCAAATTGTGGTTCAGGCAGAGGCTTTATGAGCTATTGAAAGCTGCATTAAATACAAGTTTATCAAAATCAATAGGTGATTTTAAAAGTATGTGAAAGATTTAATAAACCAATGGCACTACAATTTACATAACTTGGTGAACACTTATAATTTATATTATTTGTTTTATTTATAGGAAAAAGAAAATTGCCCAGATTTTAAAACTGTGTGTAGATTTATATGTTAATTATTTTTTCATACCGATTGTTTAACTATTTAAATGTCACCCTTGGGTTTTCTTTTATATTAAAACATTGACACAATTGTTAGAATTCTAATGTTAAATAAGAGGAATAATTGCTTACTGCTGTCAGCCACTATTGTCTAAGTGTAAATTAAGCTCTTTGCATTATCCAGGCATTTAACAAGGGCCTAAGGGATCAGACTAAGAATGGGCACACTCTGAGTATGTTAGAGCTAAGGGGTGGGGCATGCTGTGAAGACAGGGATTGTGCATCAATGGCTCCGCGGACCAAGTGAGCAGAAGGGCACCATGTGGACCTGCAGAGCAGGAAGGCACAGGGCAGCGGGAAAAGAGGAGTCAAGAAAGGCGCAGTTGAAGATCAAAGCCTCAGTAGACCTTCTCTGCCTTGTCTGAGAATGAATTTTCTTTCCGCTCAGTTTTACGCTCTAAGTATCTGGTCTCTGTTCAAAAATATTCTAAGGAAGGGAGGATGGGGCTGAAAGTGGGAATGGCAGTTTAGTTGGGCTTTGTGCCAGGCTTCTGTTGGAGAAGACAGCTAATCCTCCCCACAGAGAATGCAAAGTAGGGAGACTATTGTTAGACAGTCTCATAAAAGAATGTGTGTGTGTGCATGTGTGTATGCGTGTGCATTTGTGTGTATAGGAACATAGCTAGATAGCTAGATAGAGACAAAGACAGACAGAGAGAGGGAGAGAGATTCTAACTATGATGCAGACTGCAGAAGGACAGTACAGTGCAGCATCAAAGTTTGTGTTAAGAAGACTTGATCTGGTCTAGGGGGACAAAACCTGCCAATGGGTGATTCTCACACCTTCCTGTCTCAGCTGTAACCAAGCTGTCACTCTGCATCTGACCTTCACTTTCACTCCAACCTCCATTAGAAGAAGTACACTTTATTGTCTCATTCTCCCTAGAACTTTAAAGCTAACCTTAACTATTTTGTATCACAGTTGAATTAAGCATATAAAGTACTAAGTAACAGTAGCAATTGTTTGATAAAGGAATCAATTTTAAAGGCAACAGACAAAAAGAAAATTTAAAACAGTCAAAATATTCAATAACTCTACATTCTGAGTAACTGAATATACAAACAAACAACAGTCAGTGTACAAAAATAGAACTTTGACCTGTGATCTGAAGCAAGCAGCTCAGGAAACCAATCCATTTCCTGCAGTAACCATCCCAGGAAGCCAGCTTTTTCTCTTTAAGTCAGACATGTAAGAAGTCAGACCACCGTCTCTTGCAATAATCCAGAAAGCCAACTAGTAACCCCTGAAACAATTGGCTGAAATGGCCAGAACTTAATTAATAACTGACAACTTCTCCAATTATCGTCCCCACTTCCAACTTCGGATCAACCAGAAAAAGCCAGAATGCATTCCTAACTAATCACATAGGATGCCCTTGTCCACTTAGCCTCGGGCAACTGCCACATGCCAACAGCCTCCATGAGGGCTCACCTGAAGCCTTTCTTTATTTCCACTATAAAGATTTCCCCACCCTCTGTCTACCTTTAAGTCTCTGGGAAAATGCAAGTGATGGCTGACTTCTTTTTTCTTTATAGTAAGCTCTAAATAAATAGACTTTATTTGCTATCATAAGGTTGCTTTTTTTTATTATCACAAATTGTTTTAGATAAAAAGACAATGTATATAAACATTCAGGGAAGACATGATTTTTGTTATCTAAACACATCTATATATATAAGATAAAATAATAACTTAAGCGTTTTCTGGAAAGTGTCCACAAATTAGTTTTAGGACATCTGGTCCTTTGCAGGGCTCGCAGTGGTTGCGCGGTGGACGTGGACAGAATCCTGCTGCCACATTCTGTGCTTCCATGTGTGTGAAGGCATTGCGTGGCATTGACATCATTCCAAACTCTTACATAATTTGCTACCTGAATGATATATGCTTTGCCATAATAAAAAGTTGGAGTGTGGTCACTTGTCCTTGAGAATGTGACAGTGACTTTCCCTTACCTTAGGAATGGTTGCCACACATTGTCAGACTCCATCTGTGAGTTACTGACCTCAACTACCAAATTTCAAAATACATATAAACCTAAGAGTTTGACAGACACTTTGAGAATTTAGGCTATAGCAGGGTGCACTCTACTGGCTGCATCCCCAAAGACCCGACAGCTTAGGTTGTGACAGGGGCCGCCCCATTAGCCTTGGAACTAATCTCAGAAGCCTGGCCTGGCTGATACCGGCATCCCTCTCTGTCTCTGAGGGACCTTACCCATCGTTGTCATGGATCTCCATTGTGTTGTACACCATCTCTTCAAGGGAACTGTTTGTGTAAAAGAAAGAAAAGACACTTTTTTCCATATAGCCCTACTTCCATCCTAATTGAGAAGGATAGAATTCCATCCTAATAATTTCATACTTTAATTATTTTGGAAATCATTTACTGTGAGGTTAATAAGCCTCACCTGTGGAGTGTATTTCCTGTGAGATTTGTCCACCTTATTTTCCCCCTTTTTAAGCATTTTGGACTTGAGAAAAGTTATCTTTATATGGCAATAAACTGTGCAATTTGCGAAATCATACTTTGATCATCTCCTTATTTTATCCATGCACAACAGAAAGCATGGCTGGTATTTTGAGAGTGAGACTGTGTGTGCACATTCATCCCACATGCAGGAGAACAGTACTGATGCTCTCATCCCATGCACCCCATGATGTTCACTCACTGCCATTCATTCCTGCACACATTCCTCTTGGGATGTAATGAGAGTGTGCCAACAATTGAAGTTGAGGGATAATGGAAACAAAGTTTACCGTCTTATATGCATGGCTCCAGGTCCTTGGGGTAGGAAGAACCCCTGAATTGAGACTCAACAGTCTAGAATTCAGTTCTACTGCTAAATTAGCTTTTGAATTTAAATAATTTTTCTCGCTCTTTTTGGTGAAAATTTCCCCAAACTGCCCCAATTGTAAGTCTTGGGAGACCACTCAGGTATTCTCAAAAGTCTCCCCAAGGTTAGCTTTGATCCAGAATTCAAAGGAGTCCTGGATCATGCTTCATTTGGTTGAGGTGATAATTTGAGAAAAGTCAGGAACATGGGAATTCAAGACAACTTAAAGACTGAAAGAGATGACGGATTTTACTCCATGGCAAAATGAGAGAAGAAGTTTACAGGTAAATGGTTGAGATGATTCAGATGATTCAGATTCAAGTCCAACAAGCCCTTAGAGACCAGAGTGGAATTCAGGCCTTTGACAGGAAAGAGTGTTATAGACTCCTGACAAGTCGAAACTTGTGGGTCTGAAGTCTTTAGCTTTTGGAATAAATGTAAAAGTGGTGTATAAAAAATCTAATTCCCTATGTAGAAATAAATTTTGCTCATCTAGAGTAAGTAGCTGAAATATAGCCTTCAAATTGTGCCTGCAGAGCTCACTAGCTCACTGGCCTTGAAAGAATTTTTATTTGAATTTTGAAAGAATAATTGTTTGATATACTAGAAAAAACAGAGAAACAGAGACTGAGAAGTTAGCTCTAATTTGTTCAGTCAGAGACTGGGCATCAAATGCCACCTTATTTAAAATCTCCTCACTCGTGTTTTGTTATTTGCGGATGAAAGGCGATGTCTTCCAAAGTAGGTGAGGAGTAGTGACAAGGTAGGTCAAACACAGGTACAATGTGTAGCACACTCAAGGCAGGTAAGAACAGACAGGTAAGAATAGACGTGATTATTATTTAAATGACGGTGAATGACTATGATTGTCACTTATGGATCCAAATCTAGTATTCAGTGTTACCTCATCAGGGATACCTTGAGTTTATGATGTGGAAAAAGAAATGATCTATATTTTACATAGAATATAGTTAATATTTGAACAAGGAAAAGATTATTCAACATTAGTTTGAGGAATAGCAGAGCTGAAGTTTGTCTAAATGTGGGAAGAAAATAAATATACTTAAATAATAATATCTATATCTATAGTGCATCTATATCTAAGTTATTAACTATAGGACATTCTGAGGATGCCAGGGAAAACCAGATTGAGAATTCATAAGGGACTATTACTTATTTTGGTCATTCCTCCATTCTAGAGGCCTAGAACCTCCACAAAAGAAATAGGTTTCTATTTTCTTAATGCAGTCAAAGAATATATAGATTAATTATCAGCCTTTCAACATGCTCTACTCGTTCAACAATTTTTAGTTAACAATTATACTTAAAATTCCAACATTTATGGATCCTCTTAACAGTTTCATTAGCAAAATTGTTCACAGACAATTGCTCAGTTAGTTGGCAGGAATAAAGAGAATTGCACTATTGTCTTTATATCTTATAAATAATAAAAAATAATAGAATTATATATTTACAATCTTATCACAGATTCTCTGTATGCAATGTTTATTATTTTCAATTTAGCTTAAAGAGCAGGAGGGGCATAACTTGAAAATATCCCATCCTTCGTTATTCTGCAACTCTGTTCTAGGGGCTCCTCTCCATGTCTTGTCCCCTTTTGATTATCATTGTCACAATAGACTCACTGACAGTTGTGCTCATGTAACATTTAAACATATCCTGCCTTAGATTTATTTTTATGCATACTGCTTCTTGTACTAGATTGTAATTCTCTTGAGGTGTCTTTGAGAATTAGAGTGGTATTTCCCAATTGTTTGCAGGATTGGATATAAATAATAAAGAAGAACATAAAGTGATTAAAATATGCCTTATACTAGACATTAAAGTGACGCTTTTTAAAAAAATACTCCCTTCTCTGTTTCCATGATCATAGAATGAAAGAATTAGGCAGAAGTAAACTGACCAAGGCCACTGAGTGATAGTACACTAGAAAGGTCTATGGGAAGCCTAACATTTTTTTCTCATAAATGAACAGAGCCTGTTAAATATGATAAAGGCATTTTCAAATCCATTTATAAAATTCCTAAGAGGGTGAAGTTGCAGCACATCTGTTTTCATTTCTAATATGAAGCACGTTTTCTCAACAATGGTCTAATAACTCAACATGTGATGTTAGCAAATTTTATCCTCAGTGTGATAGAAAACATTACTGTCAAGCCCTGAAGAGTCATGAACTTTTCAGCTGAGTGGAAGAACCTTGTAGAAAGCCTCTGACAATAGTTTATGCCTCTTGTTATTATTTAACTGAGAATTATTAGGATGTGTAGAGTTGATTACTTCATACTATTTTAGGACTGAAATACTCTATCAAGAGCTAAAATAATATCAAAGGTACTGAAGAAATACATTATATCATATGAATATTTGATATAAAAGTTATAAAATATATGGTTTGGAATTAAAATTACTAGATGTTCAAAAGTAGGAGAACTCATAGAAATGACTCAGTCTAATCCTGATGTATGTTGGATGAGGAAAATCAGGTTAAATTGCGGATGAACTAAGACCAGTCATTTATTTGTGGTTTTATCACGGCCTCTACTCTGCCACAAAGGTAGGATATAGGGAGGAATTAGATGCATTCTCTTAAATGGAAATCAGAATAGAGCTCTGATTTGGAGATACAAATTTCTGAGCTGTAGAACATATCAGTAATACATTATTACTATAGTGTACTGTGTAATGAAGTATGTTGCTGCTGTTGGTGTTTGTTGCTGAAAATTTTACTTGTGAAGGGCAGAGGGCACCTTCAGCAGAGGCAGAGTGCCCTCGGATAAAAAGAAAAATTCCACTTGTGAACTTGGATCCGCATACAAATTAAAACAACAAGTAGAATTGTCACAAAAATGAAGATTCTATGATGCCTTTATTTAATAAAGTCTATTATGTCTGTAAACATATAAAGGGTACGTAGGACAGTAGACCTGGTCTTCAGGAAGCTATAGCAACAGGGATAGAGAGGTTACCTAGGAACACATGAGGACAGAACTCAACTCATAAGCCTTGGGTGAGTGACAGAGCCAGATACTGTGGTTTACTGGCTGGCTGCTTCCACCAACAGGCCTGTGTAGAC
>CAUYSK010069954.1:0-55475 GCA_963575035.1 Avahi laniger | reverse complement strand
ATTCATCTAGACGAAGAAATGCATATTGTTACAGAGCTCTTTTCATTATCATAAGCAGGAAAACCATAGGTAAGGAAGGCAGACCAGACCCGCGAATTGTGCTTGGAACATTTGCTGTGCTTTTGTTCCCTTTAGACTAGGTGTCAAGGTTAGTTCACCAATTCTGGTTCATTATCAGCCTTTTTAACGCTACCCAACAAAAGTATATGTTTGTCAGCATGCTTTTGCGTATATGTGAATTAGAACTGGGAAAAACCTGAAGTTTGTTATAAGCACAAAGCAACCTTAAAGTAAGGCTGTAGTCACTTGTACCACACAATTAGTAGAGCTTTTGCTAAATTGAGAGTTGTTTTAGGATCAGCAAAAAGGGAAAAACAACACATTGAAAATCAAATGCCTCCCAATGAATATGTGCCATGTTTTTATGAACGTCAGGTTGGTAATGTAGCAACATAGAGACTTAAATCTACTTTGTCTTCTGTCTTGAGAATATTTATAGCCTATTCTTTGAAATAGCAATGATTGGAGTTATTCTTAGGACTCAGCCATTCTTCAGCTTTGTTCTGTCGAATATCTGTTCTTTGTTTGTTTCATCTAATTCTTGCATTTCAGGCTATTTTATCCGCATATATATTACTTCCAAAAATCAAGGGTCTTTATCTGATGTGGACACTCATAATGTTCGTCAACATTTTGTTTTGTTTAACTTGCTTACTTCACTCAAATATTCTAACTAGCAATATTCTAGGAATTTTTATGTCAGGTATTTAGACATAGAATAGAATTCTAAGAAGTAAATAAAAATTTTATCTGCATCCCATAGTTCTACCACTAGACCAATTCCCAGGGTCTGATTTGACACAGGTGGGCCTTAGAGAGTTGGCTCATTTCCACGCCGTCTCCTATATTCACAGTAAAAACATTTGTGAAAAAATTGGTTCCAGTGTCGTCATGGCCCATGTGGGTGATTGTGCTTAGCTGTCGTCGAGAATGTTTCTTTTCTGCATTTCTGTCCAAACGGTCCATAAGTGAATGGCAGCCTGTCCATGTATTTGAGTGAGAATAACATTGATTTGGCCGTATCTGTCAGGACGAGAGAGCAGGTTTTTTAGTTTTGTTTGATGGAAACATTTGGGAGAGGCATACCACTCTGCCCATATTTCTATTGATTCTTGGTTTGGGGTGGAATGATTTCTAGTCCATTCTAAATCTCTGCTCCTATAAATTAGTTGCACATTTACATAATTTTCTCGGTGGCACATGGATCAGAATTTAGCATCTAAAAACACTTTACATGTAAATTCTGGAAAACAGAATAGCTATTTATGTACTTTTTACCTTACAGATTTTTGGTAAGTAAAAAAAAAATCTCAAAGCTGGTCTGAGTTATTATTGCTATGAAAACTGAAAAGCTAAAATTTCAATGTAGATAATATATTCAAGCATAATGTTTGTTTAGATTCATCTTTTAGTTGATTTTGTCTGGTTCAAGTATAAACTTCCAAAAGTGAGCCTAGCAATACCTTGATCATACATATTGCACTAACAGTCTGACTCCTAGAATGTTTACTTCAAGATTAGGTCTTGACTCAGTGTTTATAACAGCAGAAAACTTGAACTCAATTTTCAGAAATCAGTCTATAAACTTGAAATAAGAAGAAAACAATATTTTCTGGGAAAAAAAAAAAGCCATTTCTCCCAGAATAGTACTTGTAACTTCTGCAAAGCAAGGTCTTTTTTTTTTGATTTTGAGAATGTTCCCACATGAGTGCACTTTGGTGGAAAGTCCGTAACCCCTAAGACGTAACTACGAACAAATTTTTGGATTTGCAGTTGCTGGTGAAGATGCCGGGGCTGGTTCCTTTGCTGACAGAGGTGCTGACATTATCACTACAATAAGAGAAGCAACAGAAAGCTGCTGTTTTCTTTTTTAAGGCTCTATATGAACTCTTTAAAGTGGAATTGACATTTTTCCCAATTCCAGATTTAAAAGGTCAGATGAACAGTGAAGAAATTCCAATATGCCTATAGAAACCAGAGCTGTGGTCCATTTCTTTATGATATCTCCAAGCTCTTAAGATGTATCATATTTCAAAGATTCTAATACTTACATTTTTGTACACTTTAACATCTCTGAAGCCAAGTTGTGTTTATGGTGGTCCTGATGTAGTCATCCTTGCCTGTCCATGTGCATCAGAAACCTGCAGAATAAGCGTCAGCAGTTTGGAATGGCATCCAGAGCCAGTACAGCATCAGCAATACTCGTGACTGCCTAGAGAGCAATATTGTGCCGTAAAACATGATCACTCATGACTTTGAATTCAAAATATTCGGGGTCTTGGCGCTGTGTCTCAGGTCTGTAATCTCAGCACTTTGGGAGGCCAAGGCAGGAGGATGACTTGAGGCCAGAAGTTTGAGACTAGCCTGAGCAACATAGTGAGACTCTGTCTCTACAAAAAAATTTTTTAAAAATAGAAAATATTTGGGAAGACTAGACTTGAAATGTAGATAAGCATCAGGAATATCTTAACCAATTTGTTTTGCTTATATTTTAATTTTTATATAGGCTCAAGAATGATATAAAATAATCTACACTTTAATAAGTATTAATATTTAAAAACCCTTTCAATAAGTATGAAGTAAAAGTTCTGGATTATGGAAAACATTGTGTTATAACTAAACAAGTTATAACATTTTTTCCTCCATGATACATAAAATAGTGACATCCTTACAATCAATATAGTACTATGATTCTGATACAAACACAGACTGTGGGATTATAGAATTCTTAAATTGCTAATTTTAAGTAAATTTTTATTGCTACTTTTTAAGGGGTGGTATGACTCATACCATATCAAAGGAGTCGTTAAAGCATTTTTCAGAGAGACGGGAAAATAAAATTTCGAAGTATTGAAAATTTCCTTTCATTCTATAAATAACATTCTTTTTGATAACTACTTCCAAATATGTCCTTTAAAGACAAACTTCAAAGTCTCACTTTGGGCCGTGAGTAAACTACTTTGTCTTGTTTATTATAGACAATCATCTTTGAGGGTTTTAAAGTTTATTTTGGAAGAGGATTTAGCGCTCTGTAAGTTTATATTTAAGATTGCAATATTGACTGATTATCTTCCCTAAGATGTAATAGACATAATAAATGGCTTGCCCCACTCAATATTTTCAGAGTGTTTGCCATGACTGTATTTGACAGTTATTATTTTTAGAAAGTCCCTCTGATCTCCCTTTCTGAAGAGGAAACTAACATTGCCTCCAAATCACTTCACTGTCTATGTATAATCTATGACTTGATATTGTTTGGTGAACACAGTGACACCTCATTTTCCCAGCATTGCCCAAGACAGATTTGTTTTACATCAGTAAATTTCCCAGATAATTGAAGAAGGGACATTTAAATGCCAAACCTTAAACCTTTTTTTTTTTTTTTTTACTATTTCTGTTAGGAATATTTCTATAACACACCTTTCTGTTATTCTTAATGGAGAATACTGAAAATGGAAACTGTAAATTTTGTCTTGTGTGAAACCTCGAGAGAGAAGCTGCTTTGTTTGGTCGTGGGTCTGTGGTCCTTGGCGGCAGCAGGATGAGGGGAGGCAGTCAGTCGGAACTCACTGACCTCTGGCCTTTTTGGGAAGATGTGGGCTCCCTGTGAACCCAGTCCCGGCAGATGTGAGGCTTTCTGCCTGCGGGCTCTGCCACCACCCGGGCACCGGCTCTCACGTGGATTTTCACTTCTTCTGAAAAGCAGTTCCATCATCTTACCACATGATTTAACTCAGAGTCCAAACGTATCTGCCCAATAATTGAATTAAGCATCACCTGCCTCTGCTTCTCCTCCTTTCTTCTTTCTATGCATGGCACGACTATTGTTCTAGCTGTCCAAATTTGAAATCTTGGTGGTATCTGTGATTTTCTATACATCGCCAATCTTCTAGCGAGGCTTTTCAGTTGTACTTCTGGTTACTTCTTTGTATTTGTACTCTCACTACTTCCTTAAAAAAATTATCATTGCCTTCGTGCCTCACGACACTGCTGTGCTTTTGCTGCTGCCCTGTTCAAAGGTCCCAATGATTCCTCGTTTGTTTGTTTTTAATTATCTTTTACCAAATAATAAAAAGGCATTTATCAGCAGAGGCTAAGGCATAATTCTGTAACTGCTTCACAGAGTCCGTGGGCTCGCGTATGAATGAAAGCTTATGAAATTATTTTGGCATTGAGCACCAAATTCCTTTCCTGTGAATTATCCGCTCTAAACTCTTCTTGGGAATCAGGATCAAATATATCAATCTTCCATTTCCAGGATAAATTATTACATTGGGACTCCTCCTCGACACACTCTTTAGACACACTAAAGATCCACTGACTTTTCAAAGCTTATCTACATAGACCACAAACACTTATCTACAAAAACTGTAAATTTCTTCAGCAACTTGAGATGTCATTGAATCCTTGTAAAGCCCTTGATCCTTCTTACTGCGTTTTTATTCCTATATTCAGTTGTTTGTCACAATTTTAATTGACATACTTCTACGTGCAGACGTGGCAGGTGTTATATTAATAGACACAGTGGTACACAACAGACATGATTTTGCCTTTGTGGAGCCTATAGACCAGTCCTCCTTACTATTTTGAGTTGAAATTTATATATTTTTATTGTATATTCTGTTTTTGAAACTTGAAGATCGTTTTCCTTGCTGAAAGAAAAGTGAATTCTATTGTCTGTTAGCAAATTGCTCTTTCTCAGGCAGTAGGATTCTTCCTTTCCTGCCTTTTCTCTCCCATTGCTTCAGATATGATGGAAAAGTACTTTTTACTGTCCTAAGTATTTTTCACGAGTCTCAGCTCATTTTGAATGTAGCACTTTTGACACTGATTAAAAACATACTGTATATATAGCTGTGTATGGTTTTTAACTTTATAGATATATCTTAATTTTTTTCCATTTATTTAAACATATTCTGAAAACATGATATTTAATGTCTGTTTAATAGTCCATCTTATTTAACCATCTCCTATTTGGGGCTATTTTGTTTGAGTTAAGTTTTTTTTTTTTTTTTGCTTGTTCTGCAATTTTAAATAATGCTTCTGTGAACATCTTGGTACATAGTTCTTTGCCTGCATTTCTGATTATTCCCTTATGTTGTACTACAATCTCTAAATATGGTTCCTTTCTTGTGCCCAGGGACTAAATAGGCTGACTGTTTTTCCAATTGATGTCCAGTGAATATGATTTTTACTCCATGATCTCTAAAACTTCTTGGAAAACTGACCAGCTAGAGCATTGATCTACCACGATCCCCCTCCAATTTACACACTTGCGGCCTAGGATACTTGTAAGGACAGGAGAAGGATGGTAAGGAGCTATCCACCGTGCTGGGTGATGACAGTAGGGAGGGTAAACTCTATGTGCATGCCTGTGTGTGCATGCCTGTGTGTGCATGGCTGTGTGTGCATGGCTGTGTGTGCACGGCTGTGTGTGCACGGCTGTGTGTGCATGGCTATGTGTGCATGCCTGTGTGTGCACGGCTGTGTGTGCACGGCTGTGTGTGCACGGCTGTGTGTGCACGCCTGTGTGTGCACGGCTGTGTGTGCATGCCTGTGTGTGCATGGCTGTGTGTGCATGCCTGTGTGTGCATGGCTGTGTGTGCATGGCTGTGTGTGCATGGCTGTGTGTGCATGCCTGTGTGTGCATGGCTGTGTGTGCATGCCTGTGTGTGCATGCCTGTGTGTGCATGGCTGTGTGTGCATGGCTGTGTGTGCACGCATGTGGGGAAGAGGGGTGGTTGCTGTAGAAGGCAACCAGTTTATGGCTCCCTGTGAGTTGGGAAAATGGTAATACACAGACTTTTTAGAATGTCACTGAATCTTAGCTTACAAAAACCTGACACCCCTAACCCCAAAGCTTAGCCAACGAAAGTAAAATATTTTTTCTCATTTTTATTAGCATTTCTTTAGTTTTGCTACCTCTTTCTTATTTCCACTTTCTTTTCTTTAATGTGGTATTTGAGATAGTGAGTAAACCATGTAAAGTATATATGCAGTTTCAGTTTCAACCTTTCACTGTGGCTTTTTAACCTGACGCTCAAATCAGGAGAGGATCAAGTGAAGATACTTATTTCTAAGAGGGTCCTTCTTAAAGCTATCTCTCCAGGCATTTATATGGGAACTACTTCCAACCCTAGCCAGTTAAAAAACTTATATACTAGAATATCCTTTTTAGGTCCTCTTTTTGGTTGGCTCTTCCTATTAGGATGTTATGACTGTATTTTCATTTCTATGATATTTCTAGGGTTTAATGTTTCAGTTTTGTTTGTCTTGTGATAAAGGAGCAGGATATTACTGTTGTAGTGTCAGTGGATTGTACAGAGGGACTCCTCAATAGAACCGTGTTTCCGACACCTTGTGGAGCTTTCTTTGTCCATGCTGACTGCTTTGTCTCAGGAGGCATGCCACTGTAACTGAATTGTTGGGTCTAATTCATGTCTTGTGTGGCCACTGCGTGTTGCTGGGATGTGTGAACTGAGACATCTATTTGACTGTAAATTTTCCTTTATAATGTTTGAAGAACCCTCAGGTGCTATTAAAAATGAAGGATAGGACTGCTCTCAGGAAAACACAGGGTTTATTACATCTTCTCAAGTCATGAGGCTATCTAGAGAAACTAAAAAGCAAACCAGTAAAAGTTGTCGTGCAGGTGGCGCCATATGCCAACAAGAGAAATGGCCGACCAGACCGGGCAAAGCCCCCGTGGGTCCCTGCCAGCCTCCAGTTATCTCCTCGTGCTGCTTGTGACTCTTTCAGAGAGAAAGTCAAACACCCTGCATCACACCAAGCAAATACCTGCTGCTGGGGTTTGTGTATTTTCCCCATGAATCTAGCCTCCGTTTTCAAATATATACAGTAGGCCACAAAGGTAGGAAATCAAACCTTGGCTGGCAGCAGATGAAGTTTCAGATGCTTGACTAAAGCTACATCATTGCCTTCATTATCCTCATCTTATTTTGGACTTAAAAATTAAAGGCAACAGTGGCCAAATATCCCTGAAGATATTGCAATATTTTACTTACATAATAGCAATTCTGTGTAAACTTTTTTTTGTTGCTTTTTTTGGTGTCTGATTCCATGAATACCCAAGATTTGATTCCAAAACAGATGCTTCTAAATTCTTGGGTATTTTTGTTGAGTGTAAAAGTCTGAATAGACTTAAGATAAAGCATCAAGCCACTACGATGTTCTACTGCATCCGTGTTCCTCTGGAGCACAAAGTGGATCAAATTGCCAAGGATGAAACTGAAGAGGGCCAGCAGGGGACCACAGCTGATAACACCAAATCCAGAAGAATGTATTTCCAACTTCCTGTCTTTGAGTCTCTACCCTGGGACCAGAGCGTTCATGCTATAGCAAATGGCAGCGTTCGGAGCATTGCTCCTTTCCATACAACTCACGGGAAGTGTATAGACAGGAACCTTTTGGACTCAAGAGGGAAACTGGAGCCCACACATAAAGTGTGAACAACTGGTTCCTCCATTTCAAGACATTTTATCACCATTATTTAATTATAGTGGAATACTCTGAGAATGAACACCTCTGAGGATGGATAAAAACTCAAGGGCTAAAAGTGGACTCAAACTTCTATTTTAAATATTTAAGAATTTTTCCTAAGACTTAAAAGTAGAAGATGAAATTTGGCCTCATCATTGGAGGGGGCGCTTTGAGAATTCTTTCACCACATCAAACATGGTTTTAAAACTACCCCCGAGGAAGCTTTATCACCTGCAAAAAAATAAAATTTCAAAATCATTTTTTTCAGAGTGAGAAATTTACATGTTCTATTTAATAAAGTAAATCGAGTGTGACTTTAGTAACTTTGCTCCTGTAATTTTTTCTTTCTTATTTCTAAGTTTGAATGTAATTTGCCAGAAGCCCCTCTAAATCTGAATTTAAGCCCCTGCAGACTGATAAGTGTTAATTTTGACGAGATTATTATAGGTTGGATAAACCAGATGTCGGGGAAATATTATACTTGTAGGTGCCTAAACACACTTGGTGTTTGTCAACTGTCCTAGCACTGGGAAGTGAGAAATAGGATATTTCCCTCTTTCTGGAATCCTAAAGGGTTAGTGGCAGCCCAGACTCTGGGTGGAACGAAATGAGCAAACAGCACAGCCTTCTGTCAAAGAGGAGATGCTCCTGACACATGGAGGAAAACTCAGGGGTGGCTCGGCTAGGAGGGAACCTCCTGTCAGATGTCACAAGTGACCAACAGTAATGTCTGGAGCTGGAGTTGAGAAGCTACAGCCAAGACATTTTTGCTGGACTGTGTAATCCTTCCCTGGGGATTCTCATAAATACAAAGGTTGACAAAACTGTTAGTAGACCTGGACTTGCTACAGTTGCACAGAATGGGATCCCACACTAGGAGCACTGGATTTTTGTTTAAAAATTAATCAGTGATAGTTAAACGTTAACCAACGGCAAACTGTAAGATACTTAAATCACACACGTGGCTTGCCAAGCAAAAAAGTAAGTGTAGATTAAAATAAGAAAAAGTCATTACATCAACTTACTGCTGAAATTGCAAAAATCATCTTATTTGCTTTCCTGGCATAAGTTTGAGAAGTTTAATTGTTAATAACCATGTAATGAATGACATCTGTGAGATTATAGATTATTCTACACTAACAAATTATCAGGCTTTCATATCATTATTTTCTCATCAATTTCATATCTTTCTTTGTTATATACATAATTGAACAATGAAGTAGTAACGAAAATGGACTGCCTCAGAATTACATATGTAAACTATTTGTGTTTAAAAAAATGTTATCTCACTCTTAGCTTACTTTTAAAATGAAAAGTCAACTTAAAACCTTATTTCAAATTCTGCAGTTAAAATTTGACACAACTGTAGCTATAAGTTAGAATTTTATAATAACAAATACATCCATTACATTAGCTGAGTTATCAATAGTTTATTTTTCTAGTCTTTTTGCTATATAGACTTACCCTACCAAGAAATACGTTAACAAACTTAAAAGAAACTTTGTACTTATTCTTCCTTACCTGTTTAAACACTCTATTAAAGAAGTCAGGGAAGAAATATAGACAATAAAATTAGGGGTGATACAACAAGAGATGCATAGAGTAGAGAACTAACTGGGCTCAAAATCCCAGAAGATGAATCCGCCTGTGGGTAAAACTCAGCAGAAGAGTTTGGCTCCTATATTTTCCAGAATATGAAGATCTCAGGAATTGTTAAGATTCCAAGTCAAACACTTGTTACGTACATAAGTGCCTGAGAAAATAAAGAGCACATTCAGGATTCTGCTGGATGGTCTTAATTAACCCAGCTCCATAAATGACCAAGAGCTTCTGTGTTCTTAGTCTTCCCTCACTCCGACACTTGGGCAAAGACTGATTTTCTTCTTCAGTTTTGGTGGCGAGATGGGTGCCTGGGCGCTCATCAAGAAGTCCAGTGGGCAGTGTGTACTCGTGCATGTACCATCTGTCTTCAGGAGCAGTAACCGTGAGAACAATGTGGATGAGAAGAAAATTCTAATCCAATTTAACTGGCAACTCACCAAGTCCCAATTATCGGTGTAAAAAAGTGACCAGCGGTTTGCCATGAGGAGATGCAACTTGTTCTTCTGGACACTTGATCACTGTCCCCTAAATAACCGTAAGTCTTAACGAAACATAACTGGAAGTGGGTTCCCTCGAGAACCCTATGCTGTGGCCACAACAGCAGAGCTTGTGCTACAGACATTTATATAGTTAACTAAAGTGAGTTTTCAAATTAGAGCATGATTTAGACGTTCTCAGTATGGAACACCATGTTATTTTAATGTACAGAGTTGTCCTGCTTTGGTAATAAAGTACAGCCTGTAACTTCTGAATTTCATCAGTTGTTTTCAGCAAAGTGCTGTTCTTTTCCTGCATCTTTTATAAATCCTAATTGTTCTTTTTAGTGTAAACTTCGGAATGATGAAGGCAGGAGAGCGCTCGATCTCTCACGTGAACCTGGGAAAAGTAAAGTTTTAGTTAAGCTCTCAGGGGATAACCTACTATTTCTATGTTAGATGTTGTGCTGTACCTACATAAAAACAATTAATATTAGAGTGAAATCTTGGCTAATGCACTGAGATAATACACACTGTGCTCCAAAGTGAGGTTGGAAAAATCTTGATACAAAATTTTCAAAGGAACTGTCAAAAACCAATTTTTGCTGTTTTTAAGCTTTTTAACTCACTCAGAAATATAAAATGTTTAGGAGACTTGAAGATTGAAGGGAAGATTTTGGGAGAGGAATGTTTGTGTGCTGTAACTCTTCTATCACCTCGTGGGCAGGATGGAGAAATTTGTGTATTTACCCTCAGCCAAGAGAAAGGGGCCTTGAAAAGACCATTTGAAGAGCTGGGTGTCTGCTGGGCCTGAGAAACACAGTGCATGAGAAATCAAGTTTGATAAAGTGGGTGAACTTGTCGTGGATGATTTGCACTTCATAAACCCAATGGCTTTTCTCAAGAAGATACAAAAAGAAAAAGTTTTATAATGAATAATGAATATCACATTAATTGCTTAGAAATTAAATACAGAAATTTCACTTTTAAAAACAATGTTTTATACATGAGAATTAATACTCTTAGTTTTGTTTGAAAATGTAACATTTATATTCCAGGGTAAGATGAAATAAAAATGTGTGTATACACACACAAGTACATGCTTAAATAATTTTAAATATAACAAAACTTAAAATTGGTGAATTTTACTGTATATAATTCCTACCTCGATAAAGCTGATTAAAAATTGCATTATCTGGAAAATCTGTTAATAGTTATTGGAAAGAATAGAATAATGTTAAGTTCCTGAAGCATAATTCAGCATTGTGGTAAATGTATGCTCATGATATTTATGTAGAAAACCTTGATAACCATATTACAAAATATAAAATCTTCTCTTGCTTTGGGTCCATACCAATCATTTATGTTTGCTGTCTTTTATGTTTACTTTCCCACTGATTTAACATCAACTCCTGGCCTATTACATTAGAAACATAGCGATCACTTTTTAAAATACAGGCTCTATGCTTGCCAGACGGCTTTGGAAGTTGTCCCAGTAATGTTTTCATTGTCATAATCCACAACTCCATCATGAATGAGGTCACTAGGGAATGACATCATTTTCAATACCTCCTTGAGTATAAAATTAAAAAAACCGCACACACCCAGCAACTCTTGCCTTCTGTTTGTTTCTCTTACATAATCGTGTCCAAAGTGAATCACGACAGTTCCTAAATCACACACACACAAACATGCAATCTAACTTGAAATCATGTAACTGGAGGAATTTCGAAGGACATGTTTGGTTGTGGGTGGTCACGAAGTACTAAAGGCTTCTGAAAACACTAGGGACATCTGAGGGGCAGGCCAACGGGAAGAGGCCACCAAGAGTTGGTAGATGAATTCCGAAAAGTAGGAAAGCATCTAGGAGCATTTTCACCTTCTTTACTCCTTCAAGAGACTACTTAGAAAGTTGCTGCTGTCCTTAAAAGAAGAATTATGTAATAAATAAATTCCTATGTATTTATTCAGTCCTACAGCCATATAGTCAACAAATATTTATGATCCATACATGATATATAATAGTATAAGCAGTGGGGACAGAGTTATGAGGAAGTTAGATGTGGTCTCTGCCCTCATGGAGCTAAAATTCCAGTTGGAGGGGCAATCAGTCATTAACCAATTACAGGGATAATTTCAAATTTTCATATATTGTCAGTGTTATGAAGAAGTACATGTTTCCATAAAAGCCTATATCAGAAGGTCATAAGATGATCTAGGATCATGAAATCTTCCATGGGCTTAGCCTTGTAAAATAATGAAGACTTAACTACAGGAGGAAATGTGGTGCGTGGAAGAGAATGTTCCAGAAAGAAGGACCTCATGTACAATGTCCTTGTGACAGAAAGAACACGATGTGGCAGCAAGTTGACGGGACAGAATTCTAAAACTGAGAAGGGAAAAGATGCTCTCTCTCTCAGTAAAAAATATTCCTTTCCACCAGAAAAACATTTTTGGATAAAAATATTTCCTCCTTTAAAATCAAACATCTTTTTAAAGAGTAAAATCAATTCCACTTTAAAGTGGATTATTTCAGAAAGTAAATAACGTCACTCTATAATTTGGTTCTTAGGCAATGGCTTGGGAGAGGAAAGGGGTGTTGAGTGAGACCCACTTATAGAACTGTGCTGCTTACCTCCTCAAAACTTGCAGATTGGCATTTTGGGGGAGTCCACTTAAAGATTTTAACCCAGTGCACTGGTAATGTTAGATGATTTAACAGCATTCAACAAATCGTTATGGAAAGCTTGTTCTATCCCAGCCACTGACTGGCTGGCCTCAGAGGTCTTGGCATATCTTATTGTGGTGCCCATATCGGTAATGACAGTAATGACCACAGAGACACAAATGAACAGGAATAACAAAGGTTTGGCCACTGAACTTCTTTCTCTTTCCTTCTGGGTGGCCCTAGTTTTCCAGGTGTGTGCTAGAGATTATTGCAAATGTGCATAATTATTAATACAATTGCAGCTGCTCTGAGCTGGCCTGATTCAGATAGAGTAGGAGGTTTTCTTGCACAGAGAAGTAGCTTCTGACACAGCACCTACTAATGATAGAAATGTAAAACAAGACCTGATGTCATTTTGAAATTGTAGACTGTTTTTGAAGCTGAATAAACCATTTGCCTTTTTGGGAAAGCGGTGTGAGTATAGTTTTATTTTTACTGTTTTGATTGGGGATTTCTGCACCATTGAGCATTTGAAGAAATTGCTAAATCATACAATTGGTAGGTGGTATTACTGTTCACAGTCACACATAATATACCTTCCTTCCAAGCAGTTTATACCTCCCAGCTCATTGCCATGCCACTGCCTGGTTTCCTGTTGTAGAGAGTATACATTTCCCCTCTTTCTCCACTGATTTTGGATTTAGCCACGTAATTTTCTCTGGCCACTGGAATGCGAACAGATATGACTATGCTACATGTAATTAAAGGTGTTAAATGAAATTTTTAAGGATTTAAACACAGTCAACATAGTTGCATCCACCCAATAACTGCCTCTATGAACCACGAACAAGAACAAAAACGCTTGTTTTTGCAAGTCCGTGAGATTTTGAGACTGTTTTGTAGCAAAACTGGATAGTACAGAATTTGATACTTAGAAGTGAAGTGTTATCATAATAAAAAACCTAAAATATGTGGCATCAGTTTTGGGGGCCAGTTAGCAGTGAGGAAATTCATTAAAGGCTGGAAACTTGGTCACACATTTTATGCAGTAGCAAAATATTTGACAAAATGATGGCCTGAGATTACTTGGAAGGCAACATGTATTAATATGTAATATACTTAAGGCTTTGGGTAAAGAGGGTTGGAAACGTTACTAATGTGAGTTGGTTGTTAGAAACTGTGTTTGACAAGATGATACCAGAAGGAGAGTGAGCTCAAAGGTCAGTCACTTGCTCTGCACAGGGGGCGATGCCGAAACTGAAGAGCTGAGAAACCCTCGGACTCGCAGGGCCGGAAAAATCAAACTCTTCTCATCCCTAACTGGTTAAAAGATAAATATTTTAAGCCACAAAGACCAATTAAGACTCAGATTAAGACTCAGTTTAGGGACAGAAACCAAATTCATGGCCAGTGAGCAAAACCCTCAGTAATTTAACTTGGGTGCAGGCGTGAGGACACACAGAGAAGCAGCCAGAGCCAGACAGCTGCCCCTGGGCCAGCGATGTGTGAAATGAGCAAGACTTAAATACTTATTTGACAAGCCACTGGGATTCTGGATTAATTGTTATGCAGCAAAACTGACTGCCATGGACCTTAAAAATTAAGGGGATTTTTCAATATTGACTTGTTTAGCTCTATGCATTCACTCTTGATTTATAAATCCAAAGCACTTTTAAGAGAATTGATATAGACATTCATTGCTTGTTTACAAAAGTTTGTATATTCTCTTATTTTTATGTTCTTGTTAATGTAAAATTTAATTTATACTAGGTCAGTGGAAGTTTAGAGGAATTTGCATTTCCTTAGAGGCCCTACAAGTGCTGATGATTTTTTTTTTTTTTTTGAGACAAGCATCTTGCTCTGGTGCCCAGGATAGAGTGCTGTGGCATCAGCCTAGCTCACAACAACCTCAAACTCCTGGGCTGAATTGATCCTCCTGCCTCAGCCTCCCAAGTAGGTGAGACTACAGGTGCCACCACCACTCGTGGCTAATTTTCTCTATTTTTAGTAGAGACGGGGTCTCGCTCTTGCTCAGGTCAGTCTCGAACTCCTGACCTCAAGCAACCCTCCCCCCCTCGGCCTCCCAGAGTACTAAGATTACAGGTGTGAGCCACTGTGTCCGGCCAAGTGTTGATGATTTTTTACATCACACTATTTTGGATTTCATGATTGTATGTTAGAAAATTTTGGAGGGGGAACCATTTAAATAATATAAATATCTAAGATTTATCAAGTGCTCACTCTGTCAATTATTGTGCTATATATGCCCATTTATCTTATTTAATACTGAAAAATGATCCATGACAAAAAGTTCTATTGCTACTTCTCTGATGAAGCTCAGAGAAATAGGTCATTTTTTTCAAGATTACACAGCTAGTAGGGTGGCAGAACTGGGATCCGAATCCAGAACCCAGACCTTTAACCCACAGGCCTCATCATTTTGGTTGATATGTGAATGCCTATAGGTACCAATTTCTTGGTAAGCTAAATATTTCTAAGGCCATAGCTGCTTTGGAAAGCTCAAAGTTTTCACTTATAATAAGAAGATTTGACCATGTTCTTCTAGTTTCTTGGCTTGTAAAGAGACCGTATGTGAATTAAATAAATCTGTAAATGCATATGGTCTGTGATGTAACATGACATACACATTTATGTAAATCAATTAAAAATATGTATATTTTTAGCAATTTCTAAGCTTGATCATAATTATTTGTATAATTTCTCAATTCAACAAAATGATATAATACATAATCAATATGGTGTAACCAGGCAGATTCTCTCTGTTACATTTTCAAGGATTTCATAGTATAGAAAAATGATGATTAGTGATCTCATTTATTTTATAGAAGAAATAGATATGCTTCCTCTGTGATAGAAATCATATAATAATCTTCCATTCCTATATCAAGCCGGTGCTTCAAAAAGTGCTTCAAGGACTACTACCTTCCCGGATGTGACATTATGTTAGGTTATGAAAGTGTTCAGTGGGAGATTCTGGATTCCACATTTTTAACGGTTTCATTTATTGTAGAGTCACCAGTGCCTTCCATATATTGATGTGCATTACAGTTTTACAAAAGTATAAATATGTTTTATTTCTCAGATTTATTTGACCAGGACTAAGTCATAGGTCAAAATTGGAAAATATTGATTTAGACTAAGGAAGGATTAAATTCATCCACAAAAACCCCGGGATTAAAAAAAAAACAAAAAAAACTCATCATTTTAAAAGGAGGGAATTACATGTGTATATTTAGAAAATTTCATATTAATTTAAAGCAAAATTTGTAGATGAATAAACTATTAGCAAATAATAGAGATAATAATACAAGAAATATATGAGAACAGTTAAGTCATGTGGGGGATTTTAAGAGTTAAAAAATCTTTCTATGTCTCATATACACTTAAACTTATAAATCAGATTTAAATATTTATTTAAGACAGTTTAGTCATGTTTAGGATAAATCATGCATTATTGGATTTTAAAGGCAGTCATACAAAGACTGAGAAAGAAAAATACCTCAACTGCATTAGCGATTACTAACAATAGTCTGTAATGATGGAACATTGCTTCTAAGGATAAAAATACACTATTATGGTTACAATGGCTGTCCTTAACACATTGGTTAACATTAAATGTCAGTGTATCAGAGACTGCTTAACATCTCCAGGAGCTAGTCCTCACTGAGTTACAGTGAGAAGTATAAGAAAGAATTCCATTTGACAGAATGTCACTGGTGAAATCCTCCTAGAATCTCTGCAAATTGCTGCTATTGTCTATTTTGCTTCCTTCAAAATCTCTGGGGTATCTATTCAGTAAACATACCAGGAAAACAACCATGGGAAGAAATTCTCGTGGGATACAGCAATACGATGGATGGTTAATGAGCAATAAATAAGATTTATCTGTGGTCAAAAAAGAGATGACAAATAATCGTGTTTCATTTTATCCTTTTCTTTGTGTTTCCAAAAACCAATCACCTTCTATTTTTATTTTCTCTCATATTTCTAAAGTGTATTTTGTGATAGCCATTAAGTGGCCACTTTTAGGAACCTATCACATACTCTCAAAAACTCTTATTTCACTTCAGGTTAAATCCTCATTTGTATTACATAATCAGAGTATTTGCTAAAACAAATAAATAGTTCATAATGTAGCTCATTTAAAGAAAAAGAAAAGCAAAACAATACCTTGTTTTATTCAGGGAATTGACACTATCATTCTAACAGGCAGACATTTTAAATACTAAAAATGACTTAAAGTTATTATGAAAAGTGTGAATAATTATTAATGTGAGTGAACAGGTATGTTTTTCAGTGATTCATGGACAAAAATTATTTCCTTGGTCACAAAAATCTATTTCTAAAAGGAAATATATAGATATTTCAAGGGCTCAGTAAAAAGGCATCTATCTTCAGATGCAGTATTTAGTGAAAGGTTTACTGTTTTTGTCTTGGATGAAGATCTTTGTAATATTTGGCCATGTTCAAGCTTATCAGAGGTTAAATGCTGAAGATGCTAATGCCAAAAAAGTTATCACTTATATTTTGTCATTCTAAAAGAAGTCCCTAGAGTTTGAAATATTATTTTCTGGGAACTTGGAGGTCTTCTTAGAAATCAGGCTTTTTAGAATTGCAGATGTGAAAACTTAGTGTAGTGATAATTTGATCATGAAATCAACAGGGAATGACCTCATTAAAAGATTTTGAGACGTCTTACATAGTTCGATTTATCTGGCATGAAGGCTAAATTTTCTTTTCAAATCTTATAAAAAGAAAAGAATTATGTTTACCTTTGGCATCTGTTTCGCTCAACAAAGTATGTACATTATCTGACATACCTAATTTAAAAACAAAAAACTTTACATCATCCAGAAACGTTTATTTCTGCTACACAATTTTTTTTTCATGAAAACACTTCCTTGTTTCTAGTAGGAAAAGATATTTTCTGGAGTTGGATTCACTATCTTGAACCTTTTACAAATGTGGTTGTTTCTTACCACTACTACATTTTGTTATAATAAATTTAGCCACAAAAACCAGATGCCACTGAATGTATGGACCTGAATTTTAAGAAAAAAATTCTAAAGATTTCTTGAAGCCTTTGCAGAGACCAAGAAGATCTATAACTACCTAAAATGTGCTGAAACGTTTTGGAGATTTATGGCATGTTATTAAACCGCATAAGTGTTGGATACTGATTGATAGGGTTGGACTACTAGCTCTATCATTTACTAGCTCAGTGGCCTTGGACAAGTTTCTTAAATTCTCTAAAGCTCAATTTCTTTATCCAAAAAAGAGGAAAAATATCTAATTTGCCATTTGCTGGGAATATTAATTAAATAAAGTGCCATATATAAAAGCACCTATTGTACCCACCGCATTGTTGGAACTAAATGAATGGGTTGGTATAATGTGTTTTCTTAGTTACATCCCCAGGTTCCATTGACTTGTTCAATGCTTGTGATTAATTGTTCAAAATCACAGAAGAACAATCTATCAACCGTTTGCTTTTGATGGCTAATTAGCATGCTGCCCATTAACTCATGTTCTGTAGTATAGAATGCTACCCTGATAAACTCTGCATATGTGGTATTTAGTTACAGAACAGACTTGTATGGCCACCAGAGTTTTCTGCTCTTGTAGCATGAGAAGAACCTGCTCACAACTCGAAGCAGCGGGAGAAGCGCCAGGCGGCAGCAGGTGCTGGGAACTTCAGTTAGTGAATGAAGTCGGTCTGGGAAGAGAGTAGGGTGGACAAGGAGCTTGCTGGGAACTCCACAGGGGAAGACCATGGCCCACCCATCATGGGGCAGAGGCACAAAGAATAGGGCTTAATCCCGCGAAGAAAGGAATCGGGGCCACCACAGTAATGAGCAGGGGACGAAGGCGGGTCAGCTGCCCGTGGGAGGTGGACAGCAGGACAAAAGATTCCTGTTGAAGGAAGCAAAAATTCACCCTGGTTCTGAACTTAACCATTTGTACTGGAGTGCAAGGTAATTTCTCTTAAATTGTCATTTGAAATATTATACACAGATCATGGAATCAAGCATTTTACCCCCATTTTACAGATGGATAGATACATACTCGGAGTCACAAAGAGTTAGGAGTTTATTATTTTAAAAATAATATAATGAAGTAGAATTTAATTTCAGAATTAAATATGCATTTATTATCATTCTATGATTTTTCTGGCTATAGATTTTTACTGGAAACTGTTACCATTAACCCTTCTGCTTTCTCAACTCAGCGATCCAAGAACTACAATGAATCTCTAAACATATGCTTGCCTCCCAAAGGAAGGCTTAACAGCTGTGTTCAAATGTATAGAGAATTTCTACAAAGAGAAAAAATGACCAGCTCTTTTCTACTTTTTTTACTGAAAGCAACATAAGAGGAATATTAAGTTCAAGGAAATAATATTTAAGCTAGGAATGACAAACACACACACACACACACACACACACACACACACACACACATACACCCTACCTGTTTTTGTTTTGAAAAAGTAGTAAGAAATTTTTTTAAAGATTTGGTAGATAATTATAGGAATAGTTATTACCTAAAATTAAATTAATAATGCCATTAAAATATGATAATTTGGATACTTCATGTAATTTTAATTTGTGCTTTCAACCCAATCCACAAAAATATTTGAAGGCTACCTATGCCTAGCACTGTTACACATGATAAATTTTGTTAGGCAATATAACAAAACGTTATAAGTAGCTAATCGGATATAATAGAAAAGAATCCTTTACTTTCAGTTAATTATAAAATACATTTCTGGTGTTCCTGTAGTACATAAGCTACCTAGGTGCGATTTCCGATGGTTGAGAGATTTCTCTGTGAAGGAGGGACAAAGGAAGTGGCTAAGGACACAGGTTCCAAGCCATATCCCAATTCTGCCACTTACCAATGTGACCTTGGGTAACTCACTTAATAGCTCGCACGGTGGGAAGCCATTGTTGGACAATCGCTGTGACTTGATGGAGGATCATTTTCCTGTGATTCTGGTCCCGCTGTGGTGAACTTGGGCCACAGGACACAGACGCTCACTCCCTCAGGTGTCAAAGCCTGAGGCTTTGCTCTCCTGGTGATTTGACAATGCAGAAACTAACTTGGTGGTCCTCTCAGCCTCTAACATACGCCCCACCTGAAAACTGCAGGGGTGCGAGGACCCTCTTTAAATCTAAAGGATGAAATTTAAGCTCTGCCTCATTGAATTTTTCTCCTATAATATGTATTTTCTTTTCTTAATTCATTGAATTTTCTTCCGGCCAATAGAACCTTCAACCAATTACTACGAGCTTTTTTTCCTTAAGGGAAATCATTTGGCTTTAATAAGAACAACTGCTTCTTTTTAACATTTTTCTGTATGAATTTTTGCTTGTTGTAGGTGCAGCTGTTCACAATTACGGCTTTGGACAGCTCTTCCTCTATCATTAAGTGGTAAATTCTCAATTGAATGAATATTGCAGTATATTTTCCTTCCTTTTCTCAAGGGAGGTCAGAAATGACTTTAAGTTTTTTGGTGAAGATTTCAAATATCACTTTTTTTTTCTTCACTCGGTCTTTCGGGGCTAGAGAGCTGTGACGTCAGCTTAGCTCACAGCAACCTCAAACTCCTGGGCTCAAGCGATCCTCCTGCCTCAGCCTCCAGAGTAGCTGGGACTACAGGCATGTGCCACCATGCCCGGCTAATTTTTTCTGTTTTTAGTAGAGATGGAATCTCACTCTTGCTCAGACTGATCTTGAACTCCTGACCTCAAATGATCCTCCCACCTCGGCCTCCCAGAGTGCTAGGATTACAGGAGTGAGCCATTGTGCTGGCTGAATACCACTTTCAAACTGTGCATTTTTGTCTTCAATGAGAAGTTTGGAGAATTTTAATTTGATCTGTAAATTCCTTACATATAATGGAAATATTCTTGAGGTGAAAATTGTAAAAAGAAAATAATTTCAGTAAATGTTGATTTTTCAAAGAAAAAAGTTGGAATTTATAGAGCCTTTCTAAACCAGCCTTATTTTTTTCTCTGAAGACCATTTATGTAAACGTAGCAGAAGATACTTTATCAACACATAAACAAGGCTTTGATAATTTTCCCAGTGTCTGCTGATGTAAATATTGTCCATGGTAATTAAAATATTACTGTCATCACAGGGCAAGTTAAATATGTGACTTCAGCCTCCCATCTTTGGTACCTGCAGGAAACAAGTGAGTTTCCTTTCTTGGTGTTTGTAATATGAAATATGCCTGCCATCGGATTATTGTCACAAGGTCACCAATTAAACCAATAATTGTTCCTTTCTATTTTGCAAAACAGTTGATTGTTAGGGAATGAATCTCAAATGACTTAAGTTTATATGCCTTCATGGAATAGCCATGTGTGTGTGCATTCGTGTGTTTGGGGAAAGGCTTCAATATCTCTATATTGATCTTACTGTCTATTGACGGCTTATTCAGTTGGACAGTGGTAATCCTTATCTATGGCTACACCTGCTGTGAGAACACAAATGGGTGCTTATCAGAGCCTGGGATTGCCAGAAAATTAACTTCTTGTTTCTTCTCAAATATGATGAAAGATGACAATAGTAAAACACTCTTGTAAAATGACCTTTGTTTTCTATTGTATTTCATTATGGAAAGAAAAATTCTGAAGACATTTTTCAAAAGCCTATATTTCACCCAAATCAACCCTCTATTCAAAGACATGTGTATACAGCATATGTATTTATGCATAAGCAGAATTTTTGTTTATGTCTGTGTATACAATATCCTTACCTCTTTTCATTATAGGATAAAATGCAAATCTAGGAAATCCTCTCAGAGGAGATTATCTTTTAACATATTTGAGCTAATTTTAGGACAGTAAACCACAAGACTTGATTAAATTACCGACTTTATTTGATTTTGTTTATTTTTAATGAATTCTTTTGTGATTTTTGTCTGGATAAAATTCAGGCTGCATTGCTGTACCTTTTGAAAGACACCCATCAACAAATTGCAAACTTCTGCAACTTCCACATTTGGGAATTATTCTTTTGTTAAATATTTTACAAAATAACCAAAAAATTAAGAAAATATCATTTAACAGGACCTTATATAACTTTTGTTGTTATATTTGTTATAAGATCTGAGAACAAATACATTTCCAGTGTAACCCAAGTATTTTTATTAAAAACTTGTGTTTCTGCTGTTAGTTTGAGAACATCAGATGTCCTATTTACTCACCATTATTGTCCCAGTTGCTGGAATGAAGTAAAGGAGACTACTAGATCGTAATGAAATCATCGTAATGGGTGGGCTTTTGAGTTGTCATTGTCACTGATAGCATCATAGTAAGTATCTATTGTTAAGCAGTATTTTATACTAAACATGTGCCTTTGTGTACAAGATGGTCCTTATAAAGAACGTGCGAGATATGAAAAGAGACACTCAGAATATGTCTGTCTTACTAATGAGGAACGTAACAGCTGGCATAGTCATCCAAAACTCAGATCTTCTCAGGTGTGGTTCACTATCCTTTCCACTGAACTGCCTCTCCTCAGATACCTGCTCGAGCCAATTATCACATGGAGCACTGATCATTACGTTAAATAACATCTTCAGGGAGAGATGTTGTTGGAATTCTGTTTATGGTCTATTCCAATGTCTAATCATTGATCAATAATTTACTTTACAATTTAGCCAAATTATTTGACCGAAACTTAAATTCATTTCTCTGTAAGAGGACTCATGCATTACGACAGAAGCAAGTTATATTTTACACACAGTAAGCTTTTTATATACTTTCAGCATTTGTAGTCTTTTCCTCTTTTCTCAATGTCTTTAATTTAATAAGGTATGCATTACTTTCTCTTGTAGTAATTTTTATTCCATTAAATCTTTTGTTTCTCCATTCTCCTCTGCTCTCAGTTTTTGTGTCTCCAACTGATTTTATACATTTCTTTCAAACTCTGTTCAGCACTGTTTCATGTTCAAAATCTTAACTGGCTTTCTCCAGCATGCAGAGATACATCCTTAGCTGGGCATTCACCACCTTCAATGATGTAATCTAACCTATCATTGCAACCTTATTTTTCTCAGCGCTCATTGATGACTTTTACGTAATTGAGTTTCAGCCTGAACTATGAGGGCCTTGTGAAGCTGTGGTTTTAGCATTCGAGATGTTGATTTATTGAATAAGTATTCCCAAAGGTCCGTGGCATCCAGTCACTTCCCGTTTTGTTGAGGCACTGTTTGTGTCACAAGCATTATAAGCTGGTGTGAATGTGAAAACAGCGCTCACGTCAGAGTACGGTTTTGTATCCACTGTACACAGGTATAGTGAAGGAGATTTCAAACTTTTTCGTCTCAGGACCCCTTCATACTCTAAAAAATTGAGGTCTCCAAGGAGATTTTAAGTGTTACGCTTATAAGGGTTATATCTATAGATATTTATTCTATTAGAAATTAAAACTGAGAACTATTAGTGTATTTAACCTATTTTAGTTTATTTATTTAAACTAACTTAAACTACCAATTCACTGAAGTTAACAATAAACCCATAATATGTTAACATAAATACATACTTTCATGAAAAATAAACATTTAAAAAATTATGAGAAGGGTGACACTGCTTTACTTTTTTTGCATTTTTCTTCGAGTTTTTCTTAACAGACTATAGCTTGATCCTCATATCAATTTCTGAATCGATTCTGTTATATATCATTCATATTTTGGCCTTTGGAAAACTCCACTATATACTTATGAAAGAATGAGAGTGAAAAAAAGCAAATAACTTCCAAATATTATGATGAATATTGTTTTGAGTTTGTGGACCCCCGAGAGAGTGCCTCAGAACGCCCTGGAAGGTCTTTGGAACACATCTTAAGGATCACTGTCTAGTGCTTAAGAGCCTAGGCGCTGATGCCCCACTGCTTGTGTGTTCAAGTTTCTTCACTCTTAGTTTCGTGATCTTGGGAAAGTTATTAAACTTGTTACGCCTCAGTGTTTTCTTCTCTAAAATGCAATTAACAGGAATATCTATTTCTTAGATGTGTTTCCAGAATTGAATGAATTAACATATGATTTACAGTTACAACAGTTCCCAGCTCTGGGAGTAGTCAATTTTATGACAAGGTCAATACTTTTTTTCTATCAAGGGGCTCCTCTCTCATCCCTGGTCTTCAATGTCTTTTCTTATCCAAATTGATATTTATTTGTTTTAAACACAAAATAACAGGGAATATCTTTGTGTCCCGGGAGTACGCGGTGCAAGTTTTGTCGGATGTTGAATGTATTTTAAACTGTATTTGTGATGACAAATATTCCCAAAAGACTTTTCATTAAATTTCCTGGAATGCCCAACAGAAACAGGGGCTAAAACTATTTTTCTGAGTACACTGAAAACAATAATGAGTGTTACATGAAGGTTAAATTTTAAGGAACAAGGGCTACACTTGGCTGGACTTTTCACATATGGAACGAGGGTCACAAGTCTTTAATTTTATTTGTGTCCAGAAGATGGCACTAGTGCCTCAAACAAAAGCCCAGTTTGAGGAAGACGGTAATAATGTAAGATAATGCATACACTACGCAGATGTCATAAAAATCCAAGAGAATATTACACAAATATTCAGACTTATCTAGTTAAGTGCAAAATAAAATAGTTGAAGTGTGTTTTTAAAAAAAAGTTTCTCCAAATTTTAAGTTTGTAATTCATTGCAATTACTCTAGAAAAGTAAAAGACTAGATAGGAAAAAAAAAAAAAAAGCAAACATAAACTGGAGAATTGTTTCAACAGAAAAGGCTCCTCCAAGGTTAAGACATGCTCCAAGATGCTTTTCGGCTATATCTTCCCTGTAAAATTTAGAAAAATAGTCACAAAAAGGAATAAAAATTATTCAATTTCTCCTCAAGATGTCTCTTTGTTATATTTTAGTACATCACCAATTGTTTACAATTATGAAAGAGACATGCATTAGATTAGGTACTGTTGAAAATTAGAGAAGAAAAGCAAGAAAAAGCCAATACTTTCAAAATTTAACTTGAGAAAATTTAATGTTTCAAAAAGTTTTCTTGGCATTGAAAGCCTTGATTTATAATCATAACATCCTTCTTCCGGAATATTCTTATGTTCCTTTCCCCAATGGAGCGATCAACAGTTTTACTTTTCTCTTAAAATCTGAAATGAACAAATGTTTACCCACAATTTCTTGAAATGTCATTTGTTTTTCTGTGATTTTTTAAAATTCCCTTAACTGCCTTTCCTTTTTATTATATGAAACTAGACTATATTAGATGTTAACTGTTTATAACTTTTAAATATGATAGGTTCATCATTTTTAAAATCTGTTTTCCAAACTTATTACCTGATTTAACTTAACAACTCACATGAAAGAAAACAAGATCTCCTAATACATTAAGATAGTATTATAGTATATTAACAAGTTGAAATCACTTTATTCAGTTAGATCACAGTAATGATTGGGGGAAGCATATAAACAGTTCTTATTTGCTCTTAAATAAGGCAAATATTTACTCTCTCTTAAGAAATCTAAGAAATACTCCAAGAACCTATTTATATAGAGGGATTTTTATCATTTAAGCATGTTTTTGATGAAATAAAGTAATTAAGAATTAGTATGTAGAAACATAAGAGTGGAAATGACAGGAATCTTGATTTTTAAAGTCTGTAATTTAATAGCGGTGTTCAAAGAAAGGAATAGAACCGTCTAGTCTCAAAAGTGTGGCCTATCGTGACTTTCAAGAAGTCTTCCCTTCTATGTACCCACTGTGACTCAGCGACTCATCCATCCTCCCTTCTGTGTCTGCTGTCGTCGTCCTGAGTAAATAAGGAAGAGCCGCAATGGGAATCAAGAATGAGCGCCTTAGGGTAGGACAAGGGGCCCTACAATCTCATATTGAAAATTAAATAGAAACACGCTGTGCGTGTACGTAGTCATCCACGTGCCACATGTTGTTACAGACTCTGAGATTTCTTTAATTGCTTCGCAGTCATCTGAAGAAGAATTTATTGGCGATAGGCGTTTTAAGGCAGTTTCGTCTCTTTTCAGATAGTATATACTCTCTTGGACTCATCTATATAGGCCTATCTGCTTCATATTTTCCTTAGAAATCATATTCTTTTGGTTAATTATTTTCAGCTTCGATTTGTTATGAAAATAGACACATGATTGACAGCTCCAGCGCTTTACAGAATCAAGATGAAACTAAGAGAAAAAGGGAACTTCAGCGCACGCCGCCGTCCACCCTTCTGCGCACGCTCCGCGGTGCGGCTGCTCCGCGCGCGCGGTCACCTGCAGGGGGCGCCCTCAGGAAAGAAGTGGGGATGGCTGGAAAGAGCTGGAATCAGCGTCGGGAAATGTGGGCAGAGCCCGTATACAAATTGTGTGGGTTAAATAGAATTCTGGCGGTTGGAATGCTTTTTCAAACTGTTTTGAAAGTTAATTTACATTGTTTTCAGGGATAAATTCTTTATTACTTTTTTTTTAACTAGAGAGAGAGAGAGAGAGAGAGAAAGAGAGAGTAGAAAATATCTTTCCCTCATTTCATCTACCCCTTAGATGTCTTAAAATTTATTTTTCTGCTTTCCACTACCACTGATCTACTAAGAAGTAATAGTACGGCTTTTATGATTTTACCAACAATGTGAACTAAAATTGTTTTTACGTTTGTTTTTAAAAAGCAAGTAAATTATCTGAATACAGAGAACTCTTAAACAAACAAACAGCGACAAGAAGAAGAAACCCGTACCATCTGCAGTATGCTACATTTGCACTAAAATCTTGGGCAGTCAATATAAATCTGGGCCATTTAAAAGCATCTTTTCCTGGAGGCGCCTCACATCCAATAGGGACTGTTTTGTAGTCTACCTTGTATTTCACTGCTTGTGAACTCTGTGAGCAAACAGAATTTGTTCACAGGGTGAAACACATATTTATGGTTCTGAATACACTGCTCAGATTCAAAAACTATTTGTGTGACAGTGCTAGACACAGGAATTCTGAGGCCAAATGGGATGTTTGTCGTCGCCATTTGCATCTCAATGGCCAGACCCCCCTTTAGGAATACTGGGGCTTCATGACAATGCTGTTGTCTGCCATGGGGGAAGAAAACCCATAAACGTTTGGACTCACTTTTCAATGCCCTCAATTCTTTTTTTGTGCTTTGGAAAACTGTGAAACAAGGTCACCAAGTTCCATTCGCCATAGTTTTTATTATGTTTTAAATGAAGCGATTGAACCTGCACAGAACCCAGACGGACAGACTCCACAAGGCCACTCTGTGGAAAGGCGGCGTCTTTGGAACGTTGAAGCTTGTCTGACCGAGTTTCATCTGCACTCCCGTTCTCTTAGTTTAAAGAACCAAAGGAAACCAAAACTCCAAAGCAAAATACTTAGAACCCTTTTTTCCTGCAGAAAAAAAGTACATATTTAATAACAAACGGTTCTTTTAGCTACTGAGAAGCCAATCTAAGATTGAAATAGTTATTTGCATGCCAGGTGGTGGGTACCAAAGGGATTTTATAAGGCAATGTCATTTTCTACCTGGCCGAGCCACCTGATGGCTGTCCTTGTCTTTGAAATGAAGTCCTTGTTACACAGAGCCTTTCATAGTTTTGCTGAAGGTTTTTTTGGAGGAAGTTATTTCTTTCTTCTTATTTTTTGTCTAACAATGTTTTGGTCTTTCTGAAGGAAAGTTTATAAGAACATTTTACCTTATATTTTAAAATGTAGTTGATTGAGTTCATTGCAAAGCTCCAAAGGGACAAAGGTAAAAGAAGAAAAGTCCATGCTTTCACGTCACTGCCTGTCTCCACTACACACTGGAAGCATCTTCGTGAGCATGCTATCTATCACTGTGTGTGTCAGAGTTAGAGGTATTTCTTCTTCACGGTTGCTCTTGCAACGATCTATTTCTCCACACAGCTATGAGGTATTGTGTTCTCAAACGTCCTTTTAAAAGCCAACGCCATTGTCCCATGTACTGTTCTGCTTTTGGATTTTGACATTAATTTTCTCTTTCTGTGTACTCCAGACATATTTCTCCTTGAATATCCTCTTGTGGCTGCCTCCAGAATGACCTACACACCATGAAATTGTCCTGAACGTAGGTGATGCTATGTTAGCAATATTTTAATTGCTTTGATCAGACCTCTGATCAGTTTCCTGATTTACCTCCAAGTACCTGTCTTCCTACTTCTCAGCTTCAAAGGAAGATAAAAGTTCATTTGATAAAAGAAGCTATTCTGATCTCTAGACCCCATCTTTATCTGGTACCATTGACAAAGAAATGTCAGTGCCCCTGTGGAGAATATCAATGGCTTCTCTATCCTTGATTTTTACATGAAAGTTGCTATTATTGCCTCTTCTCTGTTTTCTTTTCTGATATATTTCTTCTCTCCTAACTCCTCTCAAATAGTACAACAATTCTGTTTTTTCTTTCTAAACTCCCTTTCTTAGTGTTTTTCAACAGCTTCAGGTCTTTACCTAACATCTCTATGTAGATAACTCCAAAAATGATCATTTGACTCTAATTCTATTCCAGCAGCTAAGTTGTTCATTTGGTACTTCCACTGGTTATTGCACTTACTGCAAACTTGATAAGTTTGAAACTAGGCACTATAGATGATTTTCCTATGGTAGTTTTAAGATATGTCCAAAAATTATTTGACAGTCTCCTCTTCAAAAAGTATGAGATGTCTTGGAAAAGTTCATGGGAAATGCATTTTATGAAAAAACTATGCATGAACTTCAAAATTTTTTGCACTGAAATAAACTTATACTAACCTATTACAACATGTCTGAACAGGATCTAGTTTGAAATGCTAAGAAGGATAAGACATCAGTTTCAGAAGAACGTCTATCAGAACACCATGAATTCTGCTAAAATTGAAACAAGAACAAACATCAAATTTACAACAAAGCTAGGGTTTAAGAGTGATGAAATTACTGATGCTTAACAGAAAGTTTATGAGGACAGTGTTCCACAGAAATCAGCAGTTCACAGATAGATAACTCATTTTAAGAAGGAATGAGATGATTTTGAAGATGAAGCCCACAGTGGCAGCCCACCCATATTAATTTACCAGGAAAAAAATTAATCTTGTTCTTGCCCTAATTGAAGAAGACTGATAATTAACAGCCCAAACAGTAGCCAATATCATAGACATCTCCAACTGGTTCAGCTTACACAATCCTGACTGAAAAATTAAAGTTGAGCAAACTTTCCATTTGATGGGTGCCAAAACCATTGCGCTCATCAGCTGCAGACAAGAACAGAGTTTTCAGTGGAAATTTTGAATAAGTAGGATCAAAATCCTGAAGCATTTCTTCAAAAAATTGTAACAGGAGGTGACACATGGCTTTGCCAGTACAATCCTGAAGGCAAAGCACAATCAAAGCCAAGCTACCAAGAGGTGGACATGTCCAGTCAAAGCAAGAGCAGACTGGCCAAGAGCAAAGGTCATGGCAAGATTTTGGGATGCTCAAGGCACTTTGCTTGTTTACTTTCTGCAGGGCCAAAGAACAATAACATCTGCCTATTATCAGAATGTTTTGAGAAAGTCAGCCAAAGCTTTAGCATTATCATGCCCAGGACAGCTTCACCAGAGAGTCCTTTTCCATCACGACAGTGCTTCTGTTCATTCCTCCCAACAAACGGGGACAATTTTGCAAGAGTTTCAGTGATTTCAGGGAAATCATTAGGCACCCACCTTACAGTCCTGATTTGGCTCCTTCTGACTTTTTGTTTTCTAATCTCAAAAAATCTTGAAAGGGCACACATTTTTCTTCAGTTAATAATGTAAAGCAGGTTTCATTAACAGAGAAATATATTTTGTCATATAGCAGTTTCCAGGCTGACTGGGAAGAGAAGATATATGAACTAAAATACAAACTACACATGCGAGCACATGCATGCGCGCGCGCGCACATACACACACACACACACACACACACACACACACACTCAAACACAGGCAAGTAGCTACTCTTACCAAATAATCGTTAATGCTAACAAGTGCTTGGGGTTGAGAAGGGGCATAGTCCTCAAAGGTTTCCTGAAGGAGATGGTCTCCGAGCTGGGCCTTGAAGGCCATGGAACATTTCAGTTTCAGTAAGAGGGAAAACAGAGGGGAGGAGAGCCATGTATAAATATATAGAGATAAAAAAGTGCAATGTGCAAAATGCTTTTGTTTTGGTCAAAAAAGATGTTTGTGTAGGAGTAGTGGAAGAGTCAAGGCCGTATTGTAAATCAGTGGTCTGTTTCTAAATGCCTCACTAGTAATTCAGATGTCATCTGGTAAATAGCGGGGAATTACGGATGCTTTCTGAGTAGACAATTACATGAATTTATCAATGGTGATGTTAGCAGCCTCCAAGTAGAGGTTTTTACAGGTTCTTGGTGATCACAGGGAGAAAAGAATTTCAGGATGCACCACGTAAGCCAAGCAAGTGGCGTTTTATTGAAAGATTGAAAGCAAAAGTACACTCTCGAGAGAGGGCAGGCAGGCTCAAAGAGAGCAGCTGCACCAAGAGGAAGTGGTTTTTGGGCTTTTGGAGTCTTACTAATTGAGGGGAGGAATATTGAAGACTAAGAGGTTGGCTTTTACTAAGAATTTGGGTAGTAATTCCTAGAATTGGGTTCCCTCTCATTTTTATGCATTGTATGGTTGTCTCAGAACTGTCATGGTGATTTCAAGGGTGGAGAAATTTTAAAACCACAATGTAAACGATGCTATAACTAATCAAAGTCATGCAAGGTGACAGAGAGAGCCGGCGAGCTGGTTCCTGCCTGCAACTATCAGCCCCTCCAGCTGGCTTCTGCTCGAGGGTTGTTTACTTTCACACCTGCACGCAACGTTCAAGTCCCTGCATCCAGTCTCAGCCCTGTTCCTGGTCTCCCACTCTAACAGTTAGGTTCTTTTAAAAAATTAATTCATCAGTGCACCTAGTTATACATGAGGTACACTCTATTATAAGTGAATCTTTTAAGAATCCACTCGCTGTTAACTCTGAAAAAGCATTATATATTTAAATGTATGCTGCAGTGATTGCTGATTCATACAGATATATTATTATAATCTTGCTCTTATACTTTTTAAGGTGCAAAATCAGTAATGCCTGTGTCCACTGTGTTTTCTGTATTCATGCAGGGTACAAACTTCTCAGTATAACTGGTTGGTGAGGGAGTTGAAATGAAATAGGTACTACACAGACAACATTATCAGAGCAGATTACCTTCCTTTACCCTTTCTTCCCAAGTATTCAATGATTTACTACTTAGTACCATCGTTCAATATATATCCCCAAACTCCCTTTATCAATTAATTAATCAATCAATTAAAAACCTAGATTAAGCCAGGCCTCAGCTGGGCACTAGGATTCAGAGGTGACTCCTCAAAGAGATACGCAATCGGCTATTCACCATATTGTTGTGCTCTGGCTTTACTGTGAGTGGAGTAATGAACTGCGTCATCTCCTGCTGCTTCTCTTCACAAGCCCGGGCAAACTGGACACCTTGCCACCTCCAGAGCTGCCTATTTTCAGTCTGCAGGGAATGCTTTGTTCTGTCAACTCAGCATGGCAAAATCGCAGACATTTTTGAAGAAGCTATCCATTTGTGTACACTACTGAGGATGGCTGCCACCAAATCTCTCCACTCTAAGGTTGTCTTCCTTAGGAGCGAGGTGATAATAACTACAGAAGCCCTAAAGAATGGAGGGAGAAGTTTAAAGGAGGACTTTCCAACTTCCCATTGGAAATCCTGGGAGCAGTTCAGTGTGTCTGAGAAGAGAGGGCTGAGATAGTCCCAGCATCTTCTGCACCATCGAGGGGGTGTGGGAGAGCCCTGGGGGAGAGGAAAGGAGGGGACTGAACATGGGACTGATAATGGAGACCTTGGGGGAATTTTGGACATCCCAGCAGGTCCCAATGATGAATGATCCAATGAACAAAAATCATGGAACTAAGATAGTAATGATGTTGTTATGTGTGCCTGAATATGTGGCTTGAAAACATTGTAACTGCTGTGTGGATGGTGGGATCAATGTCTTCTTCCTCAGTCTTCTCTATGAAAAACTTATCTATGGCTTCTGCATACCTCTAATCCTTGCTTAAATCTTTCTCATGGCACTTTTTGTGGGGGAAATAGAGTAACTATGCTACTTGTTCCTTCTTCCTTATTAGATTGCAGTCATCTTGTTGGTTTGTGTCATATTCATCTTGTTATAGCCCCATCCCTTGCAGGGCCTAACGCAGTGCCTTGTGCTTCTCACATAGTAGGCACTTTATGTATAGTATACCATGAGATTAACCGAGTTGTGAAGAAAGCAACACCATTTAGTCTGTATTCCAGAAAACATCCTTTCACACACCATGCTGTAAGACAAGGTGGTATCACGTATCATTTCTTCTCACATATTTAAGTAGATTCAAACACAAACAGGACATTTAACCTAAGGAATAGGAATATTAGCCAAAGTATGTCTGTAACATGGTGATGGTTTTGCAGAGAATTTCCTCCGAGCTCTGTAAAGCAGATGAGGCAGTCTTGTGGCTCCAAATGGATGTTCATTATACCTTCATAATGCCATTTTCCTTACCCCTCATTATAGAAGTCTTCAGTGGCAGGGCACTGGTTTAGAAAATATGTAGACATTCCATGATGATTCAGATTTCCACTCACAAAAAAATTGTGTAAGTAAAAACCCTGGCTATGATTCCTGAGTAAACATTACAAAAATGAAGAGAAACTTTAGCATGAAACCTATAATTCTAACAATTTGATTATCCTGAGCCTGGCCTTGTTGCAGAGGATTGTTGGACCAGTATTTGTCTTTTCTTTCCAATTTTTTATTTTATTTCATTCTCATGAAATTCACATTGTCCAATTTACTCATTCCAGTATAAGACTTGAAAAATCAATGAATTATTGATCTACGCTTTTTTTATTTTGGCCACCAACATCTCCATGAGTCTGTATGGGGCTGTCCCATAAAGCTGGCTATCTCAAACTAAAAATATATGGAATATTGATTCTGTTATGCACATGGCAAACTATTAAAATAGTTTTATTTGCAATTAAAGGTAACTAAAGCTATAGAGATGTGATTATAAAATAAATATTGGAGGATCTTCTTGAGAAAAGAGAAACTAGTCATCCTTTTATAAAATCACTTTTATACACATATATTTAAATATTTATATTTATTTTGCAAATGATTTGCATTTTAGAACCACGTAATATTTTAGAGGTAGTGATAATTTACTTATTAAAAACCAAAACCTAATAGAATAACAATAGCACCAAAACCTCCAGTCTGAGAATGCATTGGCTATTTACATCCTTACTTTCTCAATCTTTTTATCCTGTGTCCCAGAACATCAGGCTAAGCAAGATAAACACCTTGGATGGAAGCAAGTGCCTTTGCAGTGTTCTCACAAATTTAAATTCCCATTTATACAGATCTGAGGGGAATAGAGTGTATTTTAAGTTTCTTTTAGGATCACGGCTGTGTTTTCCTTCTCATAGTTAATGGTAAGATTTCATCACTATTGGGAATTAAAGTCCACAGAGGAGGAGAAAATAAAATCATTCTTCAATGACCAAATGTGATTTTCATAAATGATAACTTTCATTTAAAAGGAGTCAGAAAAGAAGAAAGCAAGAACACCTTTCTTCTTCTTTTGAACTGCATTTCACACCAAAAATGCTAATAGCAAACAAAGAGTAGAGAGTCATGTGAAAAACTATAAAGGGTAATCCAATACAGGAACTTGCATAGAATTATTTTCCATGAACTAATCAAAATCTTCATTAATGTAAATGAAATCTATTTTAGCTTCAAGAAATGTCGTTGATTCTTTAAGGGGTTTAAAAGAATAAAGGACACATGCATACGAATAGCAATATGCAGGTAATGTGTAATTACATGTCACCCTAATTGCACAATACAGTGCAAAGTGCAATCAGTGCTTCGAGGAGCAATTGAGTAATCACTAAGCATTCCTGGGTGTTTTTGTCATCGTCCAGTGATATGAAGCATAGGTCGTACATTTTATACTAATATCAGTCATCACTTTAAAATTGACTTCAAGTTTATCCTTTTTTGAGTACACAAATGCTCTTCTGTTGATTTCAAATAATTTTTGAATATAAAATGCTTTACTATTATATTCCTTATGATGTACTGAATTGTGCATCCTCCAGGTTTCCACAATGCAGCCTGATGCTTTTTTATTTTTTTTTATTTACATACAAACTTAAATGTCCTTTGAGTAAAATCCTTCCCTAGCTGGTGTTTCTTTTTGTTGCTATATCCTAGGGATATGCTAGCTCCAGGAAAAGGATAAGGAGACAAGAATCTTAATCGCTAAATCACAAAATCTTTAATAAACAGAGTTGAATAACCTATAGGTGCTATCTTCTTACCCTTGTAAACAAATCATATTTCAAATGATAAATACTTCCCTCTTTAATGAAGTGATTTTTTAACTTTTTGGAAGCCTACAAATAGCAAACTAAATAAAATAAATAGTCTTTATTTGGTATTCCAGGGGCACTAAAAATGAACAACCTCCTCTTTGCAAAGACTATCTAATGTATACTAGATATATTTAGGCATATTTCATTAAGTGATTTCTTGTCTTCCATGAACATGTACATTCACAGTCTTGGTATGCGGTTGGGCCAGTGGCTGTTTATGATTATGTGGGGGGAGAAAAGACTGCTCTATTCATCAGTGCTTCTTAAACTTTAATGTCATATGCCTCACCTGGGGGTCTTGTTACAATGCAGATTCCAGTTCAGTAGGGCTGGGCTGAGGCTGGGCTTCCACCTTCCTGACAACCTCAGGGGATGTCCGTGCTGCTGCTACACTGGACCATGCTTTGATAGGCAGGCTCCGTGTGATGTATTTTCATCTTTTCTCTTAAATTAAATGAAATCTCTTGAGGAAAGAGACCAAACTTATCTTTATTTTTTTCCCCAGCAGTGCCCAGCACAGCACTACGCATCTAATAGGTGCTCAATAAATTTATGTTGCTTATCAGAAGATACAGTAAGAGTACAAGATCTGTTACTCTCTGGTGACCTAATTTTTGTTTCCTTTCAGAATGCATAAACAATCATGGGGGCCTCTTTTCAACTTATAAATTTATTTGATACAAGTCAGATTAGTGAGATTGTCTGAGAGTAGCCAATTGAAGTGGTAAGACTTTACTAGAAGTCACACGACTTGGGAAAGGGCCCCAGCTTACCTGTAGGGTCAGCAGACTATTTCCAGATTCTGCAAATTCCTTCTCTGATCATTTCTCTAGCCCACCTTATTTACAGAACTTAATGACAAAATCACAATTGCTTCTTTTCCTCTTCCCCCTGCATTCCTGTCCTGAATATGTTCTAGGACTGGCGCCCTCTTCAACTCATAGAAGTAAAAGCACTGCATAGCCTAAAGTACCAGGTCATAAACCCCTTCTGGGGAGCTAAGGGGGAAACAAAAGGCTGAGGATAACGCCTTGAAAGTTCTTGCTAATATTAAAGCATCAATGGATATTCATACAGAACTACATGTGCATTGCTTTGACCTTTCTTCTAATGTGAAATTGTTTATTTTGAGGCAATTTATTCACAGTACTTTTCAGTTAAAATTAATCCAAAGCATTTTTGGCTACTGAAAATGTTAAAGTTGCGTGCTATTTTGTTTTATTCCTTGGTCACTAAGGAATCAATTTCAAATGTGCAAAATGAAGCCATCCTATGGGATGATTGGGCAGCTTGTCCTCCCTCTGGGATGGGTGGATAACTCTGTTTAATATGTAAATAGTGTTTTCCACATTCTGTGCTTAGAAAATCATTTTTGGTTTGATTTTTTTTCTAGTATTCCATATAAGTAATGGCTTGGCTAAATGAGAAGGATGGTTGAAAATATATTAGCATCAAGTTCAACTACAGAGATTAAAGGACCTTCCCCAGATCAACGTATTGGTTTTTGACAAATGTGCACCAGATCGCATCTCCAAAACTCCACGTTACTCTACCAGGTGAGCTCATTCTTTCTTCCTAGACATCTTATTTTCCAGGGAGTAGCGAAGGTCTATAAAACTTTTGGAAATAGAGACTACATTTTGTTGTCACATGCAAGACTGGAAAAGCAATGACTAAATGATCATGTTTCAAAAACATTACAAACTTATAGCAGAGTTTAAGATTTACTTCTAGCTATGTTTAGAGCCCTAAGGAGATCATGGCAAGTCATCCTTTCTTCTTAAGAAATATGTCATCATTTGCAGAGAGAAAATAGTTCTCTATTGTAAAGAATAGCTCTCTTTAGGATTTGTTGAATTTTTTTTTTTTTTTTTTTTGTAGCTAGAGTTACTAAACAAAATAAATGACATCTCAGAGCATTCTGCTTGTCTTTGGTTTCAAATAATGTATTTTGTTACATTTTTTTCATTCCTGGCTACCATAGGGGCAGAGAGAAAACTACCCTTTAAAAAACTGGTGCCTAAAAAATAAATACTTTGTGGATCTTGGGGTCTGTGTAAATTCAGGATGCAAGACATCTTCCTCAGCTTCAGATCCTTGCACAATGCCTAACTTTGTTAAACATGCCTGACTTGCAAAAATGAAGCTTCTGAGAAGGCTTCATGGGCCAAAATGGATGGAATCACAGAGCCCAAGACACGTTTCTGCCAATGGGACTGTTTTTGAGAAACTTGTATTGTTTTATTGGCTTCCTTCCTTTAATCCCTCTACCCTGGCAATACTAATACCAAGTGTTCTTTTCTTTATTAGTTTAAATTGGAGAAAAGAAAATGCAGAAGCCTTAATGAACTTGTTCTTTTTTTAAAGCTTTTTGTTGAAGGCATAATTTAAAAAGCAACATGAACGAGATTGCAGACAAAACTGACTTTACGTTGTATGTTTATCTGTTAAAAATACTCGTAACTGCACAGTGTTAGCTGGCTATAATTTTAGATGATAGATCATTGATGTTTTTATCTTATATCCCTTTTACCTTTTATTCCTTTTAAACATCCATTACCTTTGTTTTAAAAAAAAACAGTTTTTAAAAGATTAAGATATTTAAATATTTTTAAATTTTTGGTGTTTTATAAACAAACAGTGGAATATAATCTCGGGAGGTAGCAAAGGATGTCTTGAGAAGTGGCTGAGGTGGAAAATTACCGCTAACTCACAGCTCACAGCGGGATCCCAGCAACGTGGAGGGAGGATACCTCCTCCTCCCGTCCGCCTCCCGCTCCCCGCTCCTCACTGAACACATTGGGGCGGTGCTGCTGGTCCGCCTTGAGCCCACGCTCAGGGGATCCTTTGCATTATTTCTCCACTCTCACCACCCTCCCCCTTCCCAGGATCGCCAGGCTCGCTCACTTCCTCGGTGCCTTTCACAGCGACCGTCATGTCATACAAACTCGTATTTCTGCTTCCAGCCTTCTATTTCAACACATCTCTGTTATATCACCAGATTAACCTCCAAATATTTATTTTCCCATGTCTCAGTTCTGCAAAAGAATCCTGTAAAGCCTCTATCTCTTGTTTTCTGTTGTTCCAAATCCAAACTCTTTTCATCCTCTCGAGTTATCCCGTTACTGGTTACAAACTATTTTTCTGAGCTCATATTCTGCAACGCATCGTGTCTCGGTTCTAATCAAGCAACTCTTCCCTCCCTCTTCCACATAAATCAAGTGCAATTCCATAGTTTTACTCTTAATTTCTTCTGTTCTGCTACATAGGAATATCTTCCTGTGTCTTTTCAATCTACTCGAATACTAACGGCCCATTGGTCTGGCCTCATTTCCATTTTCTTCCGTGACGCCAGATTGACAAGTCCAACCTGCAGAGAGCTCTCCCTTCTCTTACTGATTCCCACTTGCTCATAATATAATCATAAAAAAAATTCTATTCAAAGCAAGAACTGACTACAACCGCTTTCACATACGAGGCAAGTGACCTTTTCATACAAAGGGAGATGATTCTTTCTTTTTTTTTTTTTTTTTTAGGAAAATAACTTCATGGGCTCTTTGGAAATAGTGAAGAGGGTTTCCCAGAACATGAGTTACAAAAAGAGTGCCAAACCGTTCTTCAAAATTCAAGGGTAGCAATAGGTATTATGTAAGATCCTGTATAAGGTAGAGAATAGGAATCCCGGAAGGATGGGAGAAGAAGGGATGGGGTGGAGGGTGTGAGAAAATGTAGTTGAGTCAACAGCTCCAGGTAAGCATGGGCCATGAGAAGTTACCATTTCTGGGACTGGCTGAGGAGTATAAACAGTTAGTTTGGAGTTAATGATCGGACTATGCTATAAACCCACCTTCCCCAATCCCAAATCCTTAGTAAAACTCGGTTACACTCAGCTGCCGAGTCAGTGGTGTTCTGGAGCAGTGGAGCCAGTGGGGGCAAAGGAAGGAGACCAAGGGCGGCAGCTGCAGAGCTGGGATGTCACGTGTGAATTGTTAAAGAATAGGCCCAGAAAACCAAAGCAGAAGGACACTAGGAGCAACCCCCTACCAATAATCCTCAGCCACTGGAGTGGTTACTGGCTTTCAACAGTACATGAAATAGAAGCAAAGTGACTTTATCTAAATATTAAAGGAAAGGGGATTCCAAGGGGACACCGGGTAGCTGTCTGTGGGGGTCACACAATTTTGAGACAACTTTATCTCTTAAGCCTATGATAGTTTCAGATTTGTAAATGTTATCTCCTCCGCAAGATTATAACATAATTGAGGGAGCAAATAAATCTTATAACCTTTTAAATCCTGCCAGTTGCTAACCTGGGGCAGTTGCTCAATAAATACTTTGCAGTAAATGAAGTCGAATTAAGATACTCGTTCTTCATAATTACAAGAAAATTCACCAAATATAATTGTCCATATAAAAATGTTGTATATAGAGTTAAATATTTTTATAGCATGGAGACCAAATTTTTAGGGCTTTTGGAAAATTTATGTTGGAAACAAATGAAAATGTATTGTCAGAATTGGTGTAAAAGAGACTGATCAGAAAATACCTTTTCCCTGCACTGAATGTAGCATAATCATAGGGCTTTGCCTTGCTGGCTGTTGGAGTTATGGTTCATAGAGTTTTAATAAATCATTAACTAGGATTCTTCCAGTGTTATCTTTCTCTGCATGATATATAACCAAATAAGTTATATAAGGAAGGGAAAAAGGTTATTCCAGTCAACTCACAGTCTATGCTTGTTTTGGGTGTAATAAATTAAGTCATGATATATGTAAATAGTAAGTAGTCATTTAAGATATTTGAAGGCTTATAAATTCCTACCATTAAGCAATTAGCCTGTCATTTTTAAACTAGGGCTTTGGGCAGGAAGCTAATGTACATATTTTTGTATATTCAGCAGAAACTATATATTTTAACTTTTCTCTAGCCCCCAAGAGTAGTCACAATGAATACATATCTGTTTACAAGTTCATTTCCAAACCTTCAGAAAATGAAATCAGAACCGAAGATAGGTGGAAAAGGCTTTATTTTTAGGTTTCGATGGAAGAAATACCACATACTTTAACCTTCTTTTTTTTTAATTGTGGCCTTCAAACTTGGTTTAATTGTAAAAGTGGGGATTTTTCATAAAAGACTTATTTGATGAGTAAATTTGATGAAGTCAAATGTAGCAGGATTAGAGACAGAGCTGTGCTATGGGTGTTGGACCTAGGCACTTAGGAGCAGGTAAGCTGAAGTTAGAAGTTTCTAAGATAATCCAAAAAAAAATATTTCTCACAAACTTCTACTCGAATGTGATGCCCACTGATATTTTGGATGACACCCATGTGTTCCCTAGAACTACTCTTCTGAATAAAATTCTCAAACTGAGTAATATCACTCATCTATTATATTGATTGTCTGAAGATAGACAAGTATATCATGTTGGGGAACAAAAATTGTAAAAATATAAAAGTAACTAAGTTACAATGTAACTAAGCACAATAAAATAAAGACCCATTCAACTATCCCTGCCTTTGTAACAGGAATAGTGGTGTCAGTCAACATCTTTATCAATCAGTGTATTGAAGATTATCAGTCACTTATATTGTCCAGCTATATAATTCAGTTTGACCGGTGAAAGTATAAGGGTAAAGATTTAAAAAGTGACCTGCTTGAATTTAATACACAGACAATCAAATGTGGTGCTGTGGAAGCTTGGATAAGAAGAGGCGAGTGACATGGTCTGTATGTGAGATGGACTTTGAATAGATAATGAATGATCTGAGAACATAGAATGCAGAGAGCAGTCTGGAAAGCAGAAACGAGCCTCTTTGCATCTGTGATATGAAATCTAAATTTGAAGGGAAGAATGTGCTATAATACAATTTTTAAAAAATTTTTTAAATTTCAGAATATTATGGGAGTACAAACACTTTGGTGACATAAAGCAAAGACGTACACTGGGGAAGGAATCCCTATTCAATAAATGGTGCTGGAAAAATCGGACGGCCACATGTAGAAGACTGAACCAGGATCCGCACCTATCTCCTCTCACAAAAATCAACTCACGGTGGATAACAGACTTAAACCTAAAACGTGAGACTATAAGAATTCTAGAAGAAAATGTTGTCAAAGCCTAGGCAAAGAATTTATCAAGAAGACAACAAAAGCAATCACAGCAACAACAAACATAACTAAATGGGACCTGATCAAATTAAAAAGCTTCTGCACAGCCAAGGAAACAATCATTAGAGTGAATAGACAACCTATAGAATGGGAGAAAATATTCACATGCTACACATCCAATAAAGGGTCAATAACTAGAATCTAGAAAGAACTCAGACAAATCAGCAAGAAAAATCAAACAACCCCATTCAAAAGTGGGCAAAGGACATGAACAGAAACTTTTCAAAAGAAGACAGACTAATGGCCAACAAACATATGAAAAAATGCTCAGCGTCTCCTCAGGGAAATGCAAATCAAAACCACAATGAGATATCACTTAATAAAAGTGAGATATCACTTGATAAAAGTGAGAATAGCTTTCATCAAAAAGTCCCAAAACAATAAATGTTGGCATGGATATGGAGAGATAGGAACACTCATACACTGCTGGTGGGACTGCAAACTAGTACAACCTTTATGGAAGGTAGTATGGAGATACCGCAAAGAACTAAAAGTAGAACTGCCGTTTGATCCAGCAATCCCACAAATGGATATTTACCCAAAGGAAAAAAAATTCTATAAAAAAGACATCTGCACTCAAATGTTTATAACAGCACCATTCACAATTGCAAAGATGTGGAAACAACCCAAGTGGTCCTCAACCCAAGTGGATTAATAAAATATGTTATATGTTTACCATGGAGTACTACTCAGCCATAAAAAATACAGTGAACTAATACCTCTTGTGTTAACCTGGGTGGAGCTGGAGCCCATTTTTCTAAGTGAAGTACCACAAGAATGGTAAAACAACCACATATACTCACCATTAAATTGGTACTAATTGATCAACACTATGTGTACATACGGAAGTAACATTCATTGGGGATCAGGCAGGTGGGAGGGGGAGCAGGGATTGGGTAAATTTACACCTAATGAGTGCAGTGCGTGCTGCTGGGGGATGGACATGCTTGTAATACAGTTTTCTTAGAAAAAAAATTTCTTCCACAAATCAATGATTTGTTCTTGATTTGTTGTAAAAATTATGGTAAACTTGCAATTATAATATGAATTGTAGAAATATAACCTAAATCAACTTATTTTCATAATTCTCAGTTTCAGCTCTTAAGGCTAAGGACTAACTGATCTCTTTTCGCAATGTAATATGAAATTCTTCATCTCTATTTGCTTATGGACTGACTTAAGATGATCTTTTAAAAAAAAAAGTTATCCTTGAATTCACTTTTGTACTTTTTTTGTTTTAGCTTCTTTTTAGAGCTTCATTGAGACAAATATGTAAGAGAAATAAAATCTCTTCTTGATTAAAAGATGGCATATTAAATATTCTTTATAACTCCTCAATTTTTCAGTATAGACGGCAAAGCAGTATGGTCTCTGCCCTCTGCCACAAAAACAGACAAGTACACGGAGATCATTTAAGTAATGGAAATATGTAAATGAAACAACGAGAGCACACAGGAGCTGTGGGCAAGATTTCATGGAAGTGGTGCTTGAACTGAGTTTTTCAGGAAGACTAGGACATTACTAGGACAACATTTTTCTTATTCCTCCCACAAAATGTTGAAGTCACCTTTGACTCTTGCAGTGGACAGATTGCATTGGTAGTCCCAAACGATGGCCTCCCTGTAGCCACACCTGTTGCTCTGTGACTTTGTGGTCCCCTCCCACTCCGACACAGAGCTCAGTCCTGTGATTTGGCCAATGAGACTAAATGTGCTACAGAGTCTTAAAAGCATGCTGTGCATTTCTGCTCACACTCTTGCTGCTCTGCCTTCGCTGTGAGGGTGCCTGCATTCTCCTGCTGGAGGACGGGATGGTGGGAAGAGCAGTCAGCCCTGTGGTCCCAGCTCTGTGTCCAGACATATACCAGGGCCCAGCCAAGATCAGCAGATTCCTGAGCGAGCACCTTGCCCTCCACCATCCCAGCTCAGACAGCCCACCTGTCCAGCCAACCAGCAGACACATGAGCAAAATCAAATGCTTATTATTACACATCACAACGTTGTGTGATTTTTGTTACATAGAATTATCGTGTCAAGAAAGGACAAATATAACTCCTGTCTGTACCTCATTTTCCAAGTCCAATGAGTTGTCCAGTGATACCCATCATACCTGTGTGACATTACTCTTGTTCATATTTCATTCTCTTTTCATTATCGTTACAACTACCCTAGTTCCATTCCCTGTTGCCAGGATCCTGGATTGCTGTGACAACCTATTCACCAGTCTCTTCATCTCCAAATCTCTCTCCTCTTCAACCTATCTACAAAAAAGTAGTTAGGTATTTTTCTTAAAACAGAGTCCTGGTGTTGCCACTTCAGAGACTTCAATGGTTTCCTTATTTCCCTAAGACTAAAACCCTCATCCTTGCATTTAAACTCTCCACACCCATCATCTAGTTCCAAACTTTCTTCTTGCTTTGTTAACATCTCCTTTCCCTTCTCACACTCTGCTTCCAACATCCATGCACTCGCACAGACGCTTTCCAACACCTACGACGCCCTTACCCCATTGCCAGACGTCTGAACCTTATCATTCCTGCATGTTCAGATCTTGTGTCTCTGCACAGAAACATTTTCCTGATTTCTAATTCTGAGCTTTCCTCACATTGTTAATACCACTTTTAAAATCTTGAACACTCACTTCTTACCACAGTCACTTGTCTGTAGGACTTGTGTATCCCCCAGTGTTAGGTTCTTAGGGCTGCCGTGACAAAGGATCACGACCTGGGTGCCTTAACACAAAAGGAATTTATTCTCTCACAGCTCTGGTGGCTGGAAGGCCAAAGTCGAGATGTTAGAAGGGCCATGCTCCCTCCAAAGTCTCCAAGGAAGGGTCCTTCCTTGCCTCTTCCAGATCCTGGTAGCACCAGGTGTTCCCTGGCTTGTGACAGTATAATTCCAGTCTCTCTCCACACTTGGTGATCTCCTCCCTCTGTGTCTGTCTTCATGTGGCATTCTCCCTACATGTTTGTCTCCAAATGTCCTTCTTTTTTAAGGATATTAGTCATTTTGGATTAGGGCCCACCCTAATGACTTCATCTTAACTTGAGTACATCTGCAAAGACCCTATTTCCAAATAAGGTCACATTCACAGGTTCTGGGGACTAAGACTTCAACATGTCCTTCTTGGGGGCCAAGAGTCAACTCATAGCACCCAGTATACTTGAGGGGAAGCACTGAGTCACTTTCTCTCTTTACCTTCCCCAACTCTGACTAGCAAAGCTCCCCCAGGACAGGGATGATATCGTCTCTGTTTTTTACCTGCTGTGCACATAATATTTGCGTATTGTTCAACTTTATTCCAAACTAAATCAAATTGTTTATCTAAACATATTTGGAAGAGTCATGAAATTATTCAGAGGCTGCCAAGAAATTTTTATTAAGCATCAATAATACATGAGGTGTTATGAAGCCTCAGATATGGAGGTAGTTATTAATCAACACATTTTTAAAATCTCTGTTTGGCAGAGATAAAAGCTCCAAATGCACCACTAGAGACTGGCAAATTTGGGGAGGTATGAGTGAGGAAGAAAACAATTATCAGTTGCGTATATTTTTAGATGGGCTAATAACTTGGCTAACTTGGAAAATTAGGTTAAAGCTATTACGTTATCTTCAGCTTTTAAGTAGTGAATTTTTAAAGCGAACATTAAGGCCTACATGCCTGGAATATGCTGACTCAGAGATCAAAGAGGTGGGGTTATAAAAACCAAACGTCCAGCAGAAACAGGCCAGTATTCATGTTTAAAGTCAAGGGATGCACATATTTATAATTTTTTCAGTCAAATTATCGTCTTGGAAAGAACAACAATGGAGGCGCCGTCACCGCAAGCAAAGGTCAAGGAAATCTTGTCTGGACCTTACAAGACAAGTCAGAGGAAGTCCTTACTTGCTGCGTTCCCAACGATCATCACGGGAAGTCAGTGGGTGACTTGTGCTGGAGGCAGTTACTGCAGGGCTGATGGTGGACAGGGCAAGGCTGTGAGCTCAGCCACGATGCAGGGTCGTCATGCTTTGGCTCAGTGGACAAAGCCTCTTGCCTGACAAATATATGAGTCTGGATCCACCACTTAACGAATGACAGCTGCCAGCAAGCTCCCTCCTCTCCCTGAGCCCTGATTTTCTCATTTATAGAATGGAAACAGCACTGCCTTGTGGTGATGTTATAAGATTTAAGTGAAAATGTGCATTTAAAATGCTTAATACATGAAAGGCATGTATTAATAATAAATGCTAATTACTACTGCTAGTCTATTGGAAGCAAAAGCTCAAAGCATTTATTGATTACTGATTATGGGACAGTCCTGGCATCTTTCATACTGTAGATCTTTATTTCAGAGATGAACAAGGCGTGATTGCAATTGCTGGTTTTGTCTGTAAAGTAGGGCGACTTTTAACTTTGATGTACGCATTGAATAGAATAGAAATTTTTTCCTCCAAGTTTAAAATCGAAAATAATAATATCGAAATCCTAGCTGCATCTAGAACTATAATTTCAAATTATGCAGGCTCACAAATGAGAAGAAGACTACCTGTCACTTAGATCTGTGGTCCCCAACCCTGGGACCACAGACGGAGACCAGTCAGTGGCCTGTTAGGAACTGGACACACAGCAGGAGGTGAGTGGCGGGGAGGAAACAAAGCTTCATCTATATTTACAGCTGCTCCCCATCGCTCACATCACTGCCTGAGCTCCGCCTCCTGTCAGATCATCAGACATTAGATTCTCATAGGAGCGCGAGCCCTACTGTAAACTGCACATGCGAGGGATCTAGGATGAGCTCCTTATGAGAATCTAATGCCTAATGATCTGAAGTGGAGCTGAGGCGGTGATGCTAGTGCTGGGGAGCGGCTGTAAATACAGATTGTCATTAGCAGAGAGGTCTGACTGCACAGTAAATGTAATGCACTCGAATCATCCCAAAACCATCCCTCTCCATCTGTGGAAAAAACTGTCTTCCATGAAAACGGTCATTGGTGCCAAACAAATTGGGGACCGCTGCCTTAGATGGCACATACTTGCATCAGATTCTGCTCCTAAGGATTTTATGTACAATAACTCACTCAATGTAGCAGGGGTTTATTAAGTAATTAATTTAATATGCGAGCACTAGGGAGTCCTAGAAAATATATTTGATGAGTTTGGTGGTGCATACTGGGTTCTCTGATTCTGTTCAACCTGGAAGTTTGCTACTAGGTCACGGTTGTCAAATTTATTCCATAAATGGACAAGTAGCAAATATTTGGAATCATGTGGGTAATATGGTCTGGTGCAACTAGTTAACTTTGCTGTTGTAGCACAAAAGCTACTTTATATAAACAAATAGATACAGCTCTGTTCCAAGGAAACTTTATTTTGGGGCACTGAAATTTAAATTTCATATAATTTTCAAATATCATGAGATATTATTCTTCTTTTGGTTTGTTTTCAACCATTTAAAACTATCAAAGCAATCCTTAGCTGCTGAGCTACGATGAAATGGGCCACCTGTGGCCAGGTTTGGTCTAAGGAGGAAAGATCGCTAAACTCTGTGCTAGATGAGCAATTGTTATTAATAATATGTTCAGTAACCATTTCTAGAAGAGGCTTTACATTGCACAAATGGAAGTAGCGCAGTTTTCTTCCTCAGATGTCAGCCTTTTTCTTTACCTCTGTAATCTTGAAACTTAAGGAACTGCTCCTTATATCTAGTTAGACAGTAGTTGATCTTATTTAAGTTATTTTTTCATATACGAAGTAGGTATGAAATTTCGGGCTACAAACGTGTGTGAAAACTTGAATTTCAGGAGAAACGTATTCTCTGTGAGTGAACTCTCTTCACATCTCAAAATCCTTTCTGTAGGACTCGAACACTCCGTCTTGAGCAGTTCAGGATTTTCCTTTCTCCCCATTTTCTCAGGTTGTATCTAAATTCTGGAGCGCTGCATAGCATCGAGGCAAAGTGCTGTGGCCCCGTGTGGCATCTGTCTGCTGCATCTCTTGAAATGTCTCTTCTAGCCCGTGGTCACTGTCACTCCATGATGCCATGCTGGACATCAGGTTCCTGTCTCATCTGTGGTGACGGCTGTGTTTATTTCTACAGCCCTGTCATCGGCATTTTGGGGCCCCTCCCAGCCCACCAACTTTTTTTCATCTAAATTCCACCCCCTTTGGGGGGCTTATGAAATGTTTGCTTGCTCTGCCACACCCCTCGGGGACTGTGAGAGGCTCTCCTGCGCTGTGCCCGAGCTCGCACACTGGCGGGCAGGTGTCCCACAAGGCTGCCACCTCCAGGGCTCAAAAAGGGAAGTAGAGCACAGGTCCCCTCTGCACTCGGACCCCAAACCGGGAAGGGGTTCTGCTGCCCACTGTTACCTCTTCTCAGCGCCCCCCGCATCCTCCCGCACAAGACCGTTCTCCCCATTGATCCCACTTCCAGTTCAGAGGGATTTTTTTTTCATCGTAAGAACAGTAAAAATTTGCTCTTATATTTCATGAATTCTTCCAAATAGGTTCTTTTGACAATGATTTTATGCTTTGATTCCCTCAGCATCTGGCCTTTGAGGATTCGAAAACTTTTTCTTTAAAACCGTTGCCTCTCAATGTGTTTCCAAAATCAATTTTGAAACTCAGAAGCTAAAAACTGGCTCTATTTTTGTCTCCTCTCTGTACACCGCTTTAACAATTCTACCCTGAAGGCACTGAACCTAGCCACAGGCTAGGTCCTCTCTTACCTGTGAATGGATTGAAAAGTGCTGGGACCATAAATAATCCCTCGGCTAGGATATGGCCTTGCTAACGTAGCATGGTTGTATCTGCCACTGTCCTGTTGCACTGTTGCACACCCAGCACGTGGTGAGGTGCAGCCCACTCCAGAATCCACAGGAGAATGCCTTTGACCTGTTTTACTCGAGATCCCAGAATTTCAAGTCAATTCCTCAGATGAAACAATATATTTGAAATGTTTTTGATTCCCTGCCACGTCTCCCAAGGAGGCAGATAGCCAAAAATGCTCATGGCTTTTCTTCAATTTCTGTCTTTGCGAGTCAACACATCTTGCAACTGTGCTTAAGTTACATATCGCCAGTGCTGATTCTGTTTTGTACTCTGTGCTCATCAACCAGGTCCTTGGTTCTGTGAGCAAAAGCAAAAGCAAAAGCTTGTGGTTCCATGGGTAGAATGCCCCACACAGTAATAATAAAATGTTGCTAGAATTTAGAACAGAAAAACAGAAAACGTTGTCCACTGAGCATGAAATGTCAAGGGCAGATGAGGTTTTTGTTCAGTGATTTGAAGGTCTGACGACTTATTTCACGTGTAAGACACGAAGAAAGACTGACTTGTAAAAGAAAGGGAATTTTAATGCCAACCTTCCTTGTGATTCAGCCATGAGGAGCGGGATCAAAAGCACTGGATTTGTTCTCAAGTATTGCAATTTGATTGAAATTGTGAAACTTGAAGCTACCATTGAAAGATCTCACATTTCTCTTCATGAGCTTCAAAATTGCTAACTGCTGTATGTCCTCAAGTCAAAACTGATCATCACATATTTGAAACTTGGACTTGGGGTGGGGACAAGGGCAACATACGTAACCTGAACGTCTGTACCCCCATAATACGCTGAAATAAAAAAGTCAAAAAAAAAACTGATCATCACAAGTTACTACTTTTCTCAATGAGAATGCTTAACAATTTAAAAATTTATTTTTATGTTTTTGAAACACGCAGGGTAATTTTTCATCCTTCAGAGATCCCTTTGGCTACTGTGTTCACTCCTGCCAATCATTCTGAATCTGGGTGGTGAGTTTGCTTTGTATAAATTTTACTCAAAGCCTGAAAAGTAAATCAAAGACGTCATGTTCACAAACCTTTCCTATTACCTTAAATTAACAATTCCAGAAAGTCCTGCAATTCATGGAACTTGGTGAAAAGGGATTAGAGCTTCTCAAAAGTTTTTACGAAGTCAACTTTAATTTTATGAAACTGCTTCTAATTTAGAAGAATTATTTATCTTCTCCCCAACATCTTAGTGCTCTATCCAATTAACATGACCTTGGCCACCCATGGCAGAGTTTATCCATTTGTTATCTTACTTGCAACAGTGATGTTGATGGAATGTGTGATAAGCACTGGTTTCTTCAAGTAATATTCAATCTCTACTGTCTTCCAGGATAAAATCTAAAAAAATATTCTGTGATCTCTAACAACTGATTGATTGGGGTTGACATGTCAAGCTTTGAGCTGGAGATTCAGTAAGTGGGTCTTGCCCAGGAGGTTTAAATTCTTATATCCTCCGCTGAGCTGCAGCTAACCATGTAACGGAGTTTCCTGGTTAGCTGACGTTACCTCAGTATTGTCTATAACTTTGAGCTTCGTACATGACTTCCCCACTGTGTGGCACAGGGAGGTAGCCAGGCCTGGTGTGTGAAGCCGCTGACAGAAGAGCAGCCCTCCATGCTGCAGAAGCCAGAACAAAAGAGCTAATCATCTATGGCAGCGAGGGTGAGGTAACCCACCTTCCTTCCTACGTAAACAGATGGAAAAAGTTTGCAGTTCATTTCTTTCCAAGGTAACAAATTAGTTCATTTCTATGTTTTACAGTAACAGACCCAAAAGTTCTTCTCAATGGGGAAATTTTATTTTCTTTAATTATTTCTTTATTTCTTTAATTATTCTTTATACCCCAAACAACAAGAAACCAGAATCTTCTGGGGATAGATGCAATGGAAGTCAAAGGTTAATTGGTTTTTCTTATGATACACTGCATTTGGGTAAAATATCACCGCAGGGGCAAAATGGCAGTCAGGTTACCTGATCAAGGTCTGTGTTCCTAAAAAGGCAGAATTCTGTAAAAAAATCTACATAGAAATAACATTTCACCTTCCTCGAAAGTTGACATCCTTTGGTACTCTCCTTGGAGTTCTCGGTTCATGTAGTTTCTTTCTTCTCCACCGTATCTTTCCTTTAAGATGTCAGATGGCGAGGGGAAGTGGTGGGTGGCCTATGAGTCCCTAGTGAACTCAGAACCATGTTCCTACGTAACTGTCACATAAAGCTCACAAATCAAACTCAGTTTCTTTTTCTCTTCTGATTGTCACAGTTACACGTACTGCAAAACTTCAAGGCTAAACAAAGAAATCTGCTTCAATGATCTTTTGTCCCTTCATAGGTAGGTGTTCAAATCAGGCTGTGAGCATTGCACAAATACATCCATGGCACAAAAATCAGCTCTCAAATTAGGTGTTCTTTGCATATCTGATTAAGGACTGATTATATGCAAGCATACCAAGTACATGATTTACATTATTAAAATACAAGCCTTTAGCATTGAGCATCATTCCCAAGTGATTCTATTGTTAATTTATTATGTGTGTCTTATAATGGATTCAAGATTTCTGTCTCACAGAAGAATAGCATTATCATGGAGTAATGAAATAGTCCAGGACATCCAAGTTACACATGGATGTCTGCAAGTCAAAGTCTAAGAGCGGTTGCCATGTGATTCAGGAGAAATTCTGGAGATGATCACCAAGGCATATCTCTGTTAGTTTAAAAAACAAATTAACAATTATTATAAAATTGAGGTAAGTAGCTAAAAGCAGAGACTTCTCTCGAACAAGTTTACTTCTCAATTTTATTCATTCATTTCTTCCTTAGAAAATGATAGCTAATAAACAGAGACCAAGGAAAGAAGAGCCCTTCCCAAAGCTTTCCCAATCAAAGGCATTTCTTTTCCTTCCGGATCTATTTTACGTACTCGTTTCACATTGTAGTAAACACTTGACCATCCAGAATCTTCACCTCAAGAAAATTACCTTCTTCAACCGGGAAATTTCAAACCTGAGGAACTTACATTTTCTTGCTTTTCACCAAATTGGATAGACAAAGTGTGAGATTGTTGGCAGCCTGATGTGCTGATAGGAATTCCTACGGTACACTAGAACAAACTCTATGCCTGCTTCAAATTATGGAATAAAATAGTAGATTTTGTATTTGTTAAGATGAGAATGAATTCACTATTATGAAATAGCTAACATGGCCATGCCTGGCTCATTTTTTGAACGCTCATAAATCATTAAAATAGAAAGGATTTTTTTGAGAGACCAATACAATGGCGCGTAACAGTGGAAACGATAGAATTGAGCAATTCAGAAGATTTAGAGCTAATTTTCGTTGATTATTGGTCCCCACAAATGAAAAAAAATCTAATAACAGAGTTTTAAAACTTGTGCCTGTTTTGAACCAAATCTAAGGAGAGTGTCTATCAGAAAAATAACAGCCATCGTTAGCACCGTGGGTAAAGCGACAGCCAGGTCTACGGCAGGGTGTGTGGTCACATGCCGGAAGCCAGTCAGCTCTGTGAAGATTGCCAGGGCATCATCTCCTTGCAGTGCCTCCTGTCTCCCCGTAGCATTTTGCGCCTGATTGCATTCATCATTCGTTCATTCAGTAAATTCTTACTGAGAGTCTACGTCATGCCAAGTCCCGGGCAAGGCTATAGACATGCAGTGGTTCCCCCGTTATTTGTGGTTTCACTTTTCATAGTTACAGCTACCCAGAGTCAACTGTGGTTCAAAAACGTTAAATGGAAAACTCCAGAAACAAACGTAAGTTTAAATGGTGGACTATTCTAAGTAGCATGATGAAATCTCATGCTATCCTGCTCAGTGTCCCACCAGGGATCACTACCTACTCATTAGTCACTTAGTAGCCATCTCAGTTATCAGACTGAAAAAACATAGTAGGTATGTAGGGTTGGAAACTATCCAGGATTTCAGGCATCTACAGGGGGCTTTGGAATGTATTCCCCGTGGTTGAGGAGGGGCTACTGTATATTGATGCCCTCATAGGAAGTTAATATTTCTCTCTCTCACTAGTTATAATGAAATAATTAAAAATTAATTACAGCCATGATAAGTGCTATTAATGAGACACATACAATTCAATGAGAGACTACAATAGAGAGTTTACGAAGTCTAGGAGGTCAGGGACAGCTACCCTGAGGAAGTGATAGCCCAGGTAGGGATAAAAGTACATGCACAAGTTCTGTGGCCAAAGAGAGGTGGATCGTATTTAGCTGTGCTGATCTAGTGAGAGCTGAGACCAGAGAGGCAGGCTAGACAATACAGGGTGTTTTCACATGAAGAATTTTTGCCTTTATCCTAAAGAAATGCAAAGCTGTTGCAGAATTTTAAATGGACAGGGAGTCTGCAACTATATTTGGAATTTAAAAAGATCATTCTGGATAGAGACATAAATAAATGTGAAAAGAGCCCCTCCTTATAGTTTGCAAGGAAAAGAAAGGAAGATGAAACACTTGGTTTCCATGTTGCAATAGTCTAGCTTCAGGTAAGCATGAGGGACAACCTCACTTGTCTGGATCATCTGTCTTTCTCCTAATTAAGTAACATAAAAGGAAGAAGTAGTATAAACTCCTCAGGACTGAGAGAAAAGAATAAGATAGAGCAGGCAGAGGAGGGGTAGCCTAAAGTAGCAGTGTAGAGTTGATAACGACAAAAAATCATCAGTTTCTGCACAGAGAACCAGGAAAGGCTCAGAACTTGAAAGCACAAAACACCCCAGACAGTATGGGTGAGACGCTGGTGAAAAATATGGGCACCGATTTTGAAAACTTTGTTCGGAGTAAAGAAGATCCGATTGGAAAGACATATAGTTCTGTCCTTTCCTCTCAACCCTCCCACCATCTGCAGTTTATTCTTTGCAGAAATTTACTGTAAGGGAGTTCAGATTCCATTCACTCATATGTTCATTTATTCATTTGATGAGTATTTGTTGGCAGCTTCCTGTATACTGGGCAGTGAACAAGACAGAGCAGGTCTCTGGTCTCACTCTGGAAGGCAGTACTGATAAAGAAACAGTAAGTAAACAAGAAAAATATCAGGTGGTGACAAGACTTATACAGAGGATTGAAAACAGCGTGATGTGTTAGTGAGTGACTGAGTGACTTCATTAAATTGGCAGGTCAGGAAACATCAGGCACAGCGCATCCTGCAGGCATGAGTGGCATCTCCAAAAATGGGAATTAAGAGCCCCCCTGCCAAGTGGGAGCACAAGCCCTTTTTCTTACTACTCAAATTCCAGAATATCGGCAGACAATGAAGTCTGTGTCCTCCAAGGTAAGAGAAAGCATCTTCTTCTCTGAACGATCACAGAAAAGTAGCCCTTAGATACTGACATGGAAGGACCTTTGAAGTAGAGAAACAACAGCGTGCCACATGAGGACCTTACAGTGAATCTCCGGTACAGAACTTCCAGGCAGTTTTTTAATGCTTTACTTTGACATATGAATGGACAGACAAGGATAACAATAATTCTAGGAGAGCCTCAATTAAGATAGATCAAAACCAACAAATAGAAGACTAGACCTGGGGTAAACAAGAAAAGCTTGAATTAATATCCCCAGACACGTAAGAGAAAAATATTTCACCCATAAATCAAGATCTGAACCAAGAAAATAAAACATTAAAAAAAAACCAGCTTTGAAGATTAAAAATATGATAGCCAGAAATTTTGGAAAATAATGTCAGATATTCTCTCAAAAAAAAAAAAAAGAACACCACCACCACAAAAGGAACATCTGCCGGCAGTATTTATAGACAGAAAAAGGAAGTGACCTACAGAAACAGCCCGGCTGGTACAGCTTGTGGGGGACCTTTCTCCGGCCTGGTGTGATGAGGCATTTGCCTCACAAGGCCACGGTCTGGCCCGCGGCGGCCCGCGGTTGGCTGGAGCTCGGCTGCCAATGCTGCAAAGTCGAGCTCTCCTAAGCTCTCCTGGTTCTGAGTGCTGCCCAATTCATGAATCACTTTGTGCTTAAATAAACTCTGCTAAAGTTAATTTGTCTAAAGTTTTACTACCCTTTATCACTACGTTTTCCCTTCAAGTTAAGGATTAATTACAGATAAAGTGAGCTACTCTAAACTCGAAAGAATGTCATAGCAGAAAGACAAATAACTCATTAATTCCTCCAACTTTAGGCACTAGATGATGTAATCAGCAATACTTAACTTTGTTTATAAAAAGAAAGAAACTTTTTGAAATAATCTATTGTAGTTTAAAAAATAAAAGACTGTATAAATTGTTTTTAAAACAGAATTACTTTGGAGGATACTATTTTGTAGAAAATAGCATGATATCATTTTTATCATGCAACAAATCTTTTCTCCTGCTGTTCATTTAAGTGAAGAAAAAATTAATTTAAAATCCCTTTCATGACCTTTGTTTTCATTCATTTTATTTCCATTACATGTTGGGATCAGAGGTGAAAGAGATGTCAGTGACACCGTTCTTTAGTTGTAAAAGCAACCCAGGGAGGGGTGTTCTTTTTCTTAAATTAAGAGAGAATTGTTAGTAACAATATTCCTACACTAAATAGTATACTGCAGGACATAATACATAAAAATAACATACTGAAGAAAAATTAAACGCAAATTTTAGGAAAAGTTTATTTTAGTGTGACATTGCCTTTTTACACGAATACAAGCTGAATAGTTGCCCTCAGGTAGGAGTTCTCAGTGCTCCTCTAGGCCGTTTGTCAGATGTGGTGGTTCTTGGGCCATTCCAATGGAGATTCGGAGTCAGTGGGTATGGGCTGGGGCCTAAGGGCCTGAATTTTCACAAATATTCCAGTTAATTCTCATTCCAGTGAGATGTGGTTTAAAAGCATTGTTCTAAGTTTTAAAAAATTTTTGTTTTTATTCTCTTCAGCCTAGTTAAGTGTGATCATCCTCACTTCTTAGCCTGAAATTGACTAGAATTTTTTTCTTTTTGAATTTTTTCAATGAAAGGTGAAGAGCAGAAACAAAGCCTTCAAACAAAGACAATATCAAAGGCAACCAATTTTTTGCTTCCTATGAGTGAGATTAAAAGGCTCAAATTACAAATGCCTGGTTCAGGAAAGATCTTGTGAATGATGCTCATTTCTTACATGTACCAAGCCCTTTTGTACAAAGTGACACTGGCAGGTCAGGGGAGAGGGAAGGAGCAAGAGGGCATGGGGACCCTTAGGCTAAAGTCTTAGGAAAGGAGGAAGGACACAGAAAGGGAAGGGTGGAGATTGCGGAAATTCAGGAATGAAAATGGTGCAAAAGAAGGCATGGAATTAGAATGAGTGATTTAGAACAGGCACAGGAGTTTTCTTGCACACGTGAAGAAAATAAAAAAACGCAAAGGTGGTTGAAAATCAAAAAGAATACTGAATAGAGTGCCCAAACTTTGTCCTGAAGGTGAGTTGGCTAAAAATTGGAGAGATGTTGTCAATATCCCCTTTCCCTGGTTTCGGTTAGTGGCCCATCCTTCCTGGCACTTTTGTAGATGTAAGCATCAGCAAACGGTTTTATGACTTCAGTGTGAGAAGTATCGGCAGGGCCGATACTGTGTGTTCATCTTGCCGAGGCAGTCTGAGATACTCACTTTTTTGGCAGAAAGAATAATTGATACAGGAACCTGATCAAGTGTGATCAAAATCAGACTCCATTTTGATAGATGAGGTGGAAATATCCTCTCTATAAATAAAGCAATATCCTCTCAATATATGAATTTACAAGAGCTATGTCTTCTAGCCTCTTACTTTGGCTGAAGACTTTTAATTATTTTCAAACTGGAGCAAAGTATGTATTTCCGTATGAATCAAAGGTAAAATGACATTACTTATAAACATTGCTTGCTGTGTAGGGGGAATTATATTGCATATTTAAAATACATTAAATTTTTAATGAATTTATTTATTTTTATATCACTCTCCCAGAATTTTCATTTATAATGTCTTTCTAAATTTTAAAATTTTAGAAAGTTTTCTAAATTTTACTTGAAATACCTCAAAATCTCTTCATGACTAATGGTTTTAGCCTTGGTTCTATTCATCTTCATGGAAATACCTATGATGCTCTACTTTGGGGATTTTATCAACTAAAACTAAAAACTTCAATATACACATATAAAATAAAGAAGTGCAATAAAAATAGTTGATTGAAATCCTTGCACAAATGTGTATTTGTGTTACTATGTTTTGATGAATATATATTTGCATTAGTATTACTAGGGACCTGAAAATAACTAGAAAAGTAAAACTAACCAAGGTTATTTAAAATTTAAAAATCAAAATTATGTAATATGAAGTGCAAGTTACTTATAAAAACTAAATTTTATCTGGTTTGTTTAATTTTTTTTTTTTTTTTTTTTTTTTGAGACAGAGTCTCACTGTGTTGCCTGGACTAGAGTGCCGTGCCGTGGCATCATCTTAGCTCACAGCAACCTCAAACTCCTGGGCTCAGGAGATCCTCCTGCCTCAGCCTTCCGAGTAGCTGGGACTACAGGCATGCGCCACGATACCCGGCTAGTTTTTTCTATATATTTTTAGTTATCCAATTAATTTCTTTCTATTTTTAGTAGAGACGGGGTCTCGCTCTTGCTCAGGCTGGTTTCGAACTCCTGAGCTCAAACAATCTGCCCGCCTCGGCCTCCCAGAGAGCTAGGATTACAAGCGTGAGCCACCATGCCCGGC